>OY757015.1:131564716-131850005 GCA_963580285.1 Lucinisca nassula
GAAGCAGAACTGCCTCGAAGTAGAAAGTGTAATTATCCCCTGTATATAACCCTTATTTTAATAAGATTCAGGTTTGGACCGTTTCACTACGACCCAGCAGGCACATGACGAAACTATGACGTCACATCAACTTCGGTACAACATAATGGCGTTTATGCAATGTCACATCTACGTCGGTGCAACGCGTGACGTTGCACCGACGTTGATTTGATGTTGCCATAGCGACCTTTACCGGCTCGGCAGTTTATGTCTGCAGTGTTTATAGACAAACTCATCAACTTTGTCTTGCTGAACCAGGATATGTTCTAACTTTGCAACAGTGTAGATACAGTTCAAAGTCATCTGATCAATAGCTACACTGTTTAACATCCATGCATTTTGTGAATTTGCAGAAATACATTACATCGAGTGGTCTTATTTGTTGAAAGCCAGAAATGGGTGTGGCTAAATGAATTTATCGTGAAGGACAAGAAATAGTCAGGTTAGCCATCTGATCAATATCTATACTGTTTAACAACTAAGCATTTTGTGATTTTGCAGGAATAAATTACACCGAGTGATCTAATTGACTGAAAACCAGAAATGGGTGTGGCTAAATGAATTTATCCAGAAGGACAAGAAATAGTCAGGTTCACTTTCGAAGTCAATACGTACGCCGTTTACTACTTTTTATGTTCCCGGTAGCGAAAGCGGGGACATAATGTTTTCACCCTGTATGTTTGTTTGCCAGGTTGTTGATTTGTTTGTTGGTATATGTTGGTTTTAACATTGATCATAACTTTTGAACCGTTTCAGATTTGGCATGTAAGTTTTTGGTGAAAATGACTTCCACCTCATACAAAAAAAATGATCTGTGACCTTGACCTACTTTAAAGAAAAAATGTCATTGGTCATAACATTTGGACCGTCTCAGAGAAAGCCTTCATAATTGGCATGTATGTTTCTTATGACAAGGGCAATTCATACAAAAAAGGACCTGTGACCTTGCTGTTGACCTGTGACCTGCGTTAAAGAAATAAATGAACTTGGTCCCGGACATGTCGTGTTTCATAAAACACATATTGTCAGTAAAGAATGTCATACAAAATAACAATGATGATAAGTGCACGGTATGCAGTAAAGTCATCCGAAAGTGGACTTGCGAAGAGTGCCCTAGAATCGAAGTGTTCGTGCGTCCATAATCAGTCTTTTTAACTGCTTGGAATAATTTCATATTTTGGCATACCTGGCCAATGGAATTATCAAATGTCAGAGTTAATCAGATAGCAAGACTGGGTCATATTTAAATCTTAATTAAATCTTAATCTAACCCTTTCAAACCTTTAGACCAGTACAAATACCAATGCAAACAGTGTAGATCTGGAGGAAATGGCTCGTAATGAGCCATCTAATCAGGATCAACACTGTTTGCCGTTATGTTGACAATTTTCACTCCCTATTTACTAAACAGAAACTCAGGAATAAAAGAGTTAAATAAACACAAATGTTTCCCTTGACAGATTGAAAATTTACATGTCACATTTTGTGTCGCTTTGTATAGAAATCCCAAAGATTAAGTCAGATTATGTCATGTCAACCTCAGATTAATGTATGATGCGCTATTTGACCAAAAAATTTGTTTGTTTGATTTGGGGTTTAACGTCCCCGCCAACACTGCATAGGTCATTTTGGAGACGTTGCTTCCAATTTTGTGGGACTTTTACCCGACAATGAGATGAAATGACATCTCAAGCCCTGTCGCCCAATGAACCAATAGGGTTTATATGCATATGGACAGTCCTACTCGAACCGCTTTGCCTGGGCAGGCGTAGATCCTCTAAGCGGTTTACCAGTACTCGTGTGTGATCGGATTCATCTCAGCGTGGAAGCATCATGCAGCCCATATATTTCTTCAAGCCCCGACGTGCGGGAGCAGATTGACCAAATAAGTATCTGGGGAGATAATTTCCTCATGACGCTAACAAAATGTTATCGATTTGAAACGAGGCAAATTATCATGCGACACAAACGCATATATCACGAAATTTGCCTATACTGTAATTTTTGCCCCCTTGAACCCTACTTTTATAAAGTAAAACTGGGGTTTGCAGGGATAAATCTTATTTTTTCTGAGTTCTGCTCTAAAACTAGATTATGGGTACTCGTTAGAACCGCCTCGAAAAGTGCGCTAAAAAGGTATCTTTCTTAAACGCACAAATTTTACAACAAAAAAAAAATGTTTGTTCTTTAAGCAAACAGTGTAGACCCAGATCAGACGCCGCATTCTGCGGCGTCTGATCTGTGTCTGCGCCGTTTGCCAATGTCCCAGAAAAGGGCCACTGTGCATATATGGGCTAAATGCATTGCGTTCTATTTTTATGCCCCCCCCCCCACCCCCGAGAATCTTTGATTCGGGGGCATATAGTATTTGCCCTGTCTGTCTATTTGTTTGTCTGTCCGTCACAAAAACTTTAATCTTGATCATAACTTCAAAAGAATTTGACCTAGCCCCATGAAACTTCACTCACTTATTCACCATCACAAGGGCTACATTCTGACCAAGGGCCATAACTCTTTTTGTCATTTTTGGCTGAATTATCTCCCCTTGAAATTTTGCAAAAACTCAGAAATTTCCTCCCACGGGGTCATTGGTCACCTATAGTGACAGCTCTTGTTTTTTATTAATTTGCGCGCGGGTCAACTTCACTACTCAGTGGTAGTCATGTACAAATCAGCCGTTATAAACTTTGTTACAAATTTTATAACCAAAGCTATCGAGGTAGCCTGTATTCCCATGTGCCGTTGGCTGCCAAGTTACCATAAAAATCTACCGACCCATTTTTGACTGAATTATCTCCCGTTGAAATTTTGCAATGTCTGTTTGTTTGTCTGTTCGTCACAAAAACTTTAACCTTGATCATAACTTCAAAAGTATTTGACCTAGCCCCATGAAACTTCACACACTTTTTCACCATCACAAGGGCTACATTCTGACCAAGGGCCATAACTCTCGTCATTTTGGCCATAACTATGTTGGAATGTTTGGTGGAATTATCTCCCCTTGAAAGTTTGCAATGTCTGTTTGTTTGTCTGTCCGTCACAAATCCTTGATCATAACTTCAAAAGTATTTGACCTAGCCCCATGAAGCTTCACACACTTATTTACCATCACAAGGGCTACATTCTGACCAAGGGCCATAACTCTTTTGTCATTTTTGGCTGAATTATCTCCCCTTGAAATTTTGCAAAAACTCAGAAATTTCCTCCCACGGGGTCATTGGTCACCTATAGTGACAGCTCTTGTTTTTTTATTAATTTGCGCGCGGGTCAACTTCACTACTCAGTGGTAGTCATGTACAAATCAGCCGTTATAAACTTTGTTACAAATTTTATAACCAAAGCTATCGAGGTAGCCTGTATTCCCATGTGCCGTTGGCTGCCAAGTTACCATAAAAATCTACCGACTATAGCTGCCCAGAAAAAGTCTACAAAGCACTTATTATGGAAAAACAACAACAAAAACAACAACAACAACAAAAAATGTTGCTGAACGACATTTAATCACCTGTGACAGCACTTGACAAAATCTACAAGGTCTTGAGCGACCAGAGCTTGCGCATTCGTGCAGTCTGATCAGAGTCATTGCTGGTCGCATGTACCTACTATAAGCTAAGAGACTTAAGCATAATGTCTTGTCATAATGGATGGGCGCGCAGGATAATCCGAGTCTGTGGTGGTCACACCCGTCTTATTGTAGGTTCTGTCATGCGCCGGCTCATTTGGTATAGCAAAATTAGCTGGTTTTTGTTTGTTTGATTTGAGGTTTAACGTCCCCGTCAACACTGTAAAGGTCATTTTGGAGACGTTGCTTCCAATTTTGTGGGACTTTTACCCGAAATTGAGATGAAATGACATCTCAAGCCCTGTCGCCCAATGAAACCAATAGGGTTTATTAGCATGGACGGTCCGCCTCGCACCGCGGTTCCTGGACAGGCTTAGATCCTCTAAGCTGTTTACCAGTACTAGTGTGTGGGCCGGATTCAGCTCTGCGTGGAAGCATCCTGTAGCCCATATATTTCTTCAAGCCCCTATGGGCGGGGGCGGGACATTAGCTGGTCAATGGGGATTGAACGAATCGTTAGCTGATTAATAGAGATATTTTTGTGCTATATGGGTAATCGTTAACCCACAGGTTCTTAATGCAGAAGGGAAGGCTGTATTATGACCGAGTTGTAACTTTATCCGTTTTCAACCAAAACAGAATTGAAGGCAATGATCAAGAATTGATACAATTAAAGAAACACAAACATGAAATGGAAACAGCAATACCAGAAAGCCAAAAGAATAGTCACTTTCCTACAAAATGGTCAATCGGCTATCCAAAACAAAAATATATAAGCGATATACACATTCAAAGACGAACTATAACAAAAATAAACCGCGACAGAAGAACCGCCTTGGAACGGTCAGTCAAAGGGAGCTTTAGTCGATTTTACGCGGCCGCAATCCTCGCCCTTACTTACGTCGTAGTGTGTTAAGTCCGCATGAAGGCTTCCTGACTGGTCAGTGCAACACCTCCGAGAACACAAATATCAAACAACCACAGAGATGAAACAACGGTGTGGACTCGACAGCAAGAAATAACTGAAATGCTGGAGCTCAAGAAAAATCTAGATCCGATAGGCCCGACCAGAGACTCCTTTTAAACGAAGAGATATAGATTTTTTTCTGAGACAATGGCGTAATGATACACAATACATGTACCTTTCTCTGGTTCTACTTTCGACAGTAGCGGTATTGGATAATCCTGTGCAATCCGACCTCTGGTTCCAGTGACGCCATCGGAAGTTTCCTTCTCCGCGTCCGTGTCAGAATTCACCGGTGACCACAATTTGCGACTGCATGATCTCTTTCTGATTAGAAATGTTTTAGGCATCTTGTGTCATATAAATGTGATCTTAAAATGATATTGTTAATTTATTCAGGCATACTATTTATTTGTTTCTATTGAACTTCAGTTTTAATTTAATAAGTTTCCAAAAAGCATGAAAAAGGAAATCATATAACTAAATCCCCAAAAAGTATTTTCAAACAAATTTGAAAAGCGAGATTCGCTGCGGAAGATGATATACAAAATATATAGTAACCGTTACAGACGGTGGTTTTAACCGTTACATATACACAAGTATGGGGAGGCGGGGCTTGAATACCCGAAATACGGCAACAAATATATATTTTATAGCTCAGCTAAACAGCCTCTTTTAGATGTAGTCACTAATATAAAACAGACATAAAAGTTTTCTAGCGACTCGGTTGACTAAGAAAGGTAAAAATGAGCCACACTCAGCAAAAGGGGTCTTCGGGCAATCGCGCTCAGCGAAAACAAAAATCAGCCCCATGTTCATTCAGCCCATATACCTCCTTTTCGGTCCAAATTAGGACGGCGGGTGTCGGTAGGCATCCATATAGCGCACAGCGAAGACTCAGATCAGCCTGCGCTTGCGCTCATGTTTAAAGACCTCTTATCACAAAGCGCGGCCCATATGAAGAAAATTAGTTTCACTAGTAGGTATGAAAAAGCAAGAAAAGTACTTTTGATTCGCGTCTTTTAATGTTTTTCTGGCGTCCATTTGTTGTATATATTCATAGGGCATGATGCATCGGCAGATGTTTGAGAGAAGCCATTTTCTGACATGCTTTCTGTATATTTTGAAAAAAAAATGACTATCAACATCTAAAATGTCAATCATTTTCATATCACCGTTTAACATGAACAATGCGATCTTTCATGATTGAAGTAATGGTAATTTTCAGCATAAAATTTGGGGCAGGCTCTAGGACCAAGTTTGACGAAGTGAGCAGAAGGCCTTCCGTAATTACATGATCTGTTTGACGGTCCATCTGTCCGTCCGGTTGGTATTATTTCTGTCCGGACTAACAACCAATTTTCATCCAACCCAAAGGATTGTGGAGTGCAAGAAGATCTGGTTGATGAGATATTTGTCCTTGATACATGTCTAGCTGAACTTATACACTATCATGACTATAGACCAAGGGTGTACAGACAAGGTGCTAGAAAGGTCATTCTTGCACACCGTATAAGGAAATTCATAGTTTTAACTTGGAATAGAAATTCTGTTCTAACCCTGGTGTTCTTACCCAAAATCGAATATTCTCTGCATATTATGCGCCGTCGTTGTTAAGGTTGACGTCACAGCACGTTACGTGACGTCACTAAACATACCTTTAGTGTCATCACAATATGGCGGACGTCGGTAACCGAAGTGATTGCAGAATTTAAACCCGTGCTAAGAAATGGAAGGAACGCAAAAAAAAAGAATCCTATATGGGTGTGAGGGGTGGATAGAAAAATCCGTCCCCCGGCATCACTGTCCGGCATCAGGCAAGACTCGTGATGCCGGTCAGTGATCCTCTGGACGGATTTTTTAAACCACCTTTCACACCCCTTAAAGATACTTATACTCTGACCATACTGGTTATTGTTTCTTGGATTATCAGTCCTTGCTGTTTGTTTGTTTGATTTGATGTTTAAAGTCCCCGTCAACACTGTAAAAGTCATTTTGGAGACGTTGCTTTCAATTTTGTGGAATTATTACCCGGCACTGGGATGAAATGACATCTCAAGCCTTGACGACCAATGAAACCAACAGGGTTTATAAGTATGGGAAGTCCGACTCGCACCGCTTTGCCTGGGCAGGCTTGGATCCTCTAAGCGGTTTACCTGTATAATCGTGTGCGGGTCGGTTTAATCTCTGCGTGGAAGCATCATGCAGCCCATCTTTTTCTTCAAGCCCCGATGGGCGGGGGCCGTCAGTCCTTGTTGTATCTGAACAATTGTTTCGGATCGTATGCTCAATATTTGTTAACATATTTTATCAGACCTAGTTTGCTTATTTCGTACCGAATTTACGTCCCAGCCCATCGGGGCATGGAGAAATAGATTCGGCTGCATGGTACTCCCATGGAGAGCTGAAACCGACTGAGTTTGAGTACTGGTAAACCACTTAGATGATCTAAGCCTACCCAGGAAAAGCTGTGCGAGCCGGACCGCTCCTACAACCCTAGCGGTTACATTGGGTGGTATAGGTGTCATTTCATTTCAGTATTGGGTAAAAGTCCAATAAAATCGGAAGCAACTTCGCCAAAATGACATACACAGTGTTGAAGGGACGTAAAACATCAACACAAACAAACCATCCAACTGTTATTGGCTTACAGTTTGGCAAGATCTGTTGTTCTAGCAGCAGGTAAAGGTAGAGGTGGGTGGGTGGGGGAGCGGGTGTTGCTATCTTCTTCCTTTCTAATTCCATTAATTTTCCTCTTTTTTCCATGAAATTTACTTCATCTCTCCTTCTATCTCGACTATCTCTTCCGCCTTTTCCCTGGGAGACGACACAAGTGCTGTTCGTTAAACCCCAAACCAATCAACAAATAAGTATCTGGACATCTCAACCCCTTCCCATATACCTGTTCTGCAATTTGAAAAAGTACACCATTCTGTGTCTAATATAAGTGGATACTTGGCAACAAGTATGTAGACCCTGATGAGTGGCCACATTCTCATAGTCCAATCTCGCTGTGTTTCGATGAGGGCGGCACTAGAAGCAATCGTACAGGTCACTATTTAATACCTATATTTTTGGGCCGAGTGTTGTAAATCGATCCAAAGTTACTAAGCACAAGTAGCTCATCAGCTCATCAGTGCTGAAGCCCACGTGACCATCACCCAATGGAAGGTCCGGCCTGCAACACTTTGCCTGGGCAGAATTAGCTCTAAACGGTTTACCAGTACTCACATGCGGTCGGTTCCAGCTCTGCGTGGAAGCACCTTGCAGCCCAATTTATTTCACAAAGTGGTGGGGGTGGGGCGTCTTTCGGCTGTACAGTTTAGATGGCGAAGGGAAGATAACAGATCACAGACCACGGAAACCCATTGCGCAGTTGATCGTCAGAATATTTTTATTTTTACAAAGTACACGTACATGTATATGTAGCACCCCCGCCAACGGAGCTTGGAGAAATAGTGTGGTCTGCATGTGCTTTCTTGCAGAGCTGAAACCGACCGAACTTGAGTACTGGTAAACGCTTAGGTATAATGCTGCCCAGGAAAAGTAGCGCGAATCCAACCGCTCCTATAACACTAGGGGTTGCTTTGGGCGGTACATCTCAATGTTGAGTAAAAGTCGCACAAAATGTGAAGCTACGTCTCCAATATAACCTCATTAGTGTTGACGATGACGTAAAACCTCAACACAAACAAATTATATTCATGTCTCTTTGAAAAAAAAAAAAAAAAAATAATAAATAAATAAATAAATATCATATATAATTAATAAGTCTCATTAAAATATGTCTATCCGGCCCCGCCCATCCGGGGCTTGAAGAAATTGATTAGTTTATACTAATCTATTTTAGTTCGATTGCGATGAAAACTTCAAGCTTATTTAATCGCTCTCGAACACTCATTCCGGATGTTTTCACGCGCGCGAGAGGGAGCCAGTGACTATTACACCACTGCTACCCATTTACACCTGGGTGGAGTGTGGCAGTGTCATTACGTGTCTTGCCCAAGGACACACCTCGATACCGGGTGCTGGATTCGAACGCACAACCTCTCGATCATGAGTCGAACGCGTTAACCACTGCGCTGTCGAAGAAATCGACTGGCTGCATGATGCTTCCACGCAGAGCTGAAACCGACCGCACAGTACTGGTAAACCGCTTCGAGGCTCTAAGCAAAGCGGTGTGAGTCGGACCTTCCGTGCTTATAAACCCTTTTGGTTTCATTGGGCGACAAAGCTTGAGTTTATCTCAATGTCGGGTGTACAAAAGTCCTACAAAATTGGAAACAACGTCTACAAAATGGTCTACACAGTGTTGCCGGTGACGGGGACGTTAAACCTCAAAACCATCACGAAAAAACGCCTATATAATTTTGACCCCCTTGAACCCCACTTTTATATAGTAAAACTGGGGTTTTCGGGGGTATACCTCATTTTTCTTATTTCTGCTCTAAAATATAGATTGTGGGTACTCGTTAGAACCGCCTCGATGAGGCGGTTCTAACGAGTGCCCACAATCTCTATTTTGAGCAGAAATAAGAAAAATATCATAATTTTTCATCATAAAATTTTCATTTTTTTCGGCGATAAAGGTGGCAATGTATTTGTATAGGCGTGTTTGCGTTATGCAAACAAACAAAGTATGTATATGACATAACCTTAAGGAAATTAGTTTTGAAATTTCATTAATTTATCTTTTCATACAACATGTTTATTATTATCTGATAAAACGCAAACCCATAGTTGCCTTGAGTTCCCCACCAAATGGACATTATATTAGCAAACCGTGATCAAACGCCTGATCCAGGTCTACAATGTTTGCCTGAAAAACAAGATATTTACAAAAACGAACATAGGAATCAAACAGACATCCCTAAAACTTGAAATGGACATTGCCCAAGCTATTCGATGGAAGATTGTATTTGTCTTCTAGGGGTAAATGTCGGCGATGGGGAATCGTTTTAATTTATTTGCCTTTTCAATATCCTGGTCTCAGTTTCAAATATTTTATTTGAATCACACCCTCAAACAAAGGTGTGTATAGCTAGGATGGCAATAATGATTCCAGTTTTCTTCAATAGAAATAAAATGTATTAAATAACATTTTGTTAAAACCGTTTCACGCCGCCTGAGGTGAAATATATCATCTTATATATGTGGGAAACTGACTGTTACATTAATTTCATTCCAACAAGTATTTGTAACGGATAGATCAAAGTCAAAACCCATTATTACAATCTTTAACATCAAATTTCGCGAGGCTGGTATGGCGATAAAATGAACGCCTACCAATCGTAATTAGTCGAACAGAAAGACGTGAGCAAAACAGTGCAGAACCAAAATGCTAACCCTGCTGAACACAACTACCCCTACTTTTGCAAACGGTATAGACCAAGATCATGTGGCTCCTGAAGAAGCCATCTGATCAGGATCTACATTGTGCGTCATTCAGATTGCAACTTAATTTGTAAGTAATTTGTTGCTTGACAATCAGCAATGGGTGTATTTTTGGTTTTGGTTTTACCGCCCTTTCAAGATTATTTCACTCATATCGAGCCAATCGGTAATCAGAGGTGGGCGAAAGCCGTGTGACTGATATCTGTAGGAAAGCATCCAAACAATTAGCTGTTTTAAAAAGACTTGGTAGCTTTTAACCAAACAAGGGAAATTGGTTATTTATAATTCTTTTATTGCATCAAATTTTAGCTACTGCCCTCAAGTACAAATAAACTCGAAAATGTTCAAGGGAGGGCCCTGAGATTTGTATTTAATGATTATTTTTCCTCGCACGGCAAGTTATTAAACCTGTCAAATACTCAGCCTTTGCATGTGAGAAGAATTAATCTCATGGCCAGTGAGGTATACAAGATCGTAAATGGTCTTTCACCAAATTATATTCAAGATCTTGTTGCTATAAAAGAATCTTCTTTTAATTTCAGAAATGAGAAAACTGCTGATGTTCCACAGGTAAAAAGGTATGGCTTGAGGTTATTTCCAGGATATGAAATAGCCTGCCAAATAACGTGCGATAAGCAGAATCCTATCCACAGTTTCATAGGCTCCTCCAGAACTGGAATGGCTTTGGATGTAAGTGTCCTGTATGTTCTACCTAATCTCCTTTATTCAGTTACTTGCTGGATTGCATTCCTTTCAGTCTGTTAAAATCTTTGTTTTGTTTTGCATGCTTAGTACCTTGTTTTTCTTTCGACCTCTTTCGAGCAAGTCACACCACTGGCATCACGAAAACACACTATAAAATTTTGACCCCCTCATATCCCATTTTTAGGGGGTTGTAGGGGGTATACATTCTGCTAAAAAACATAGATTGTGGGTACTCGATAGAACCGCCTCGTCGATGCGGTTCTATCGAGTCCCCGCAATCTATGTTTTGAGCAAAAATAAGAAAAATATCACAAATTTTCATCTTACAATTTCTAATTTTTGGCCCCCCCAAAATGGCAATGTATTTGTAAAGGCGTGTTTGCGTAATGCATGCCTTGCAACCTTTCGATTTTTCGACCAAATAAGGTAAAGGCTGTGCCAGGCTGAGAGACACTTTCATCTTCTTAGCACTCGAGTTTCGCCTTTAGCCTTTGTCACGGGAATCTGACATTTAAAATATCTTAGTGCCATTTACTTCGTACATTTTTTATGCTCCCCGAAGAATTTCGGGGGAGCATATAGTCGCCGCTTCGTCCATGCGTCCGTGTGTCCGTGCGTCCGTCCCGCTCTTGTCCACGCGAATCAAGTTCTCAGAAACTACTGGTCGGATTTCAATGAAACTTCATGGGAATATTAAGTATCGCAGGTGGATGTGCATATCATCTGCGTGTTTTGGTTCGATGATTTTTTTCCAACAGTTATGGCCCTTTGATGAATTCTGCATGAATATATAGGGTACTGTTCGTGTCCACGAGAATTCTCAGCAACAACTTGCCGAAATTCAACGAAACTTCAACGGAATCTTATGCGGCAATATGGGATCCGCATATTATCCGTGCTATCTGGTTAGATGATTTGTCACAGAGTTATGGTACTTTATTTAAAGCTGCAATGTAAGGTCACTGGCTATTTTTAGAAAAAGCTTGTTATCACTCTTATGCCTACACTTATTGATGGATTTTAATGTAACTTCACGCAAATGTTAAGTATAATAATATCTTGAGCATGTTCGATTTTCAATGTCCTGAGCACAAGGTCAAGGTCACTGTGGCTGTTTTTAGAAAAACATTGTTTTCGCTCTAGTGCCAACATTTATTGATGGATTTTAATACAATGTCACACAAATGTTGAGTATGAAAATATCTCGAGCAAGTTCAACTTTCAGGGTTCTTGGCTCAAGGTCAAGGTCACTGCGGCTATTTTTTTTAAAAAAAAAAACTTGTCATCGCTCTAGCGTCGCCATTTACTGATGGATTTTTATTTAACTTCACACAAATGTTGGGTATAATAATATCTCGAGCAAGTTCAACTTTCAGGATCCTGGGGTCAAGGTCAAGGTCACTGTGGTTATTTTTAGAAGAAAAAAACTTTGTTATCGCTCTAGTGCTTACATTTATTGATGGGCTTTAATATAATTTCACACAAATGTTGGGTATGATAATATCTCGTGCAAGTTCAACTTTCAGGATCCTGGGGTCAAGGTCAAGATCATTGTGGTTATTTTTAGAAGAAAAAAACTTTGTCATTGCTCTAGTGCCTACATTTATTGATGGATTTTAATATAATTTCACACAAATAAATGTAGGGTATAATAATATCTCGAGCAAGTACGACTTTCTGGATCCTGGGCTCAAGGTAAAGGTCACTGTGGCTTTTTTTTTTGAAAAAAAAAAAAAAACAACAACAAACAAACAAAACTTTTGTCATCGCTCTAGTGCCTACATTTATTGACGGATTTTAATATAACTTCACACAAATGTTGGGTATGATAATATATCAAGCAAGTTTGACTGTCAGGGTCCTGGGCTCAAGGTCAAGGTCACTGTGGCTATTTTTAGAAAAAAAAAACTTTGTCATCGCTCTAGCGTCGTCATTTGCTGATGGATTTTAATATAACTTCACACAAATGTTGGGTATGATAATATCTCCAGCAAATTTGACTTTCAGGATCCTGGCCTCAAGGTCAAGGTCACTTCGGTTATTTTTAGAAAAAAAACTTGCTGGAGGCAGTCCAACTGTAAACGGAGTTCCAATACACACAACCTTTCATTATCAACCTCTCATCATTCTTATATGATTTATTCCGACTTTTGTGCTGCTGATGTTTTTATGACAGTGCCATCAGGCAAGCTAATCTGTCCACCGAGAGGTTTTGTTATACTCCATTTTGAAGTACAGTGAGTATACAGAGTATACCGCTCTTTAACTGGGATAATGTTTCCTGTTCCGACTATTACACCCTCGGGGGGCATCCATCGGTTTCACAAATGTTTTAATATCTAAGCATCCAGTGCTATTTAGCATATTTATGCTATGTAAACATTAGTCAACTGTCAGTGTAAATGATAGATACGGACATGGTGACAATGTCTTTCTGTAGCAGAAGAGCTGAACTTAGATGCCATCATGTCCGTAATCGTCATAAATATATCTTTCTTTTTGCTGCATCCACCCCGGCCAATATTGTAATTTGAGTTCCTTCGAGTGTGATGCGTTGACAACAACCTAAGAGGCGTACCCAGCAATCATACAGTTTGTCGACGCACACCCTCGGATGATACTATTGAGACATCTTCCTGATAATGAGATTAAATTTGATTATTCACTACTCCACCAAACTTTTTTTTTATTATAATTATCGCACAGTCTACAAAGGTTCACAAAGTACAAATAACTATAACTATATAGGTCAAGTAGTAGCAAATATTCTATGTTAAGTACAAGACATTTAGCAACACACACTGTATTTCAAAAATATGAATTCTAGCTTAGGGGATAGATATGAATCTTTTTTATTTTTCAAACAGTGCATGAACATCTTAGATTCAGAAAGCATATATTTAGAGAAATTAATCTGCCGATGCAATGCAGTATTTGCAAAAACGAAGAAGTGTTCTTCCAAGCGTTTGCATTACATGTATATCTTTGAATGTTTCAGATGTAATTGTATAATCTAACACATGTAAAGATACCATTTTGAAAAGTGTGCTAAATTATTTTACATAGTGTAACAACTTTTCAATGCTACATTTCAGTTTTCTTACATTTTCCACTGCATACATGTACTCATATAAATCTTTCTACAGAGTGTTACAATAATTTAGAAAAGGATATATATATATAAATAAATAAATAAACTAAAAAGTGAAAATGGAGGAAATCGAGAAAAAAATAGATGATATGATGCATCATGAACCGCCGACCTCTTGCCCTTAAAGTTATCTATTGACTTTTTAATGTATCAATAAAATCCCCCCATTTGTATGCAAAGGCGGTGAATCTATCGTTTAGCAAAGCTATCTCTTTTTCAAGTTGAATTCTATTGAACAAAAATGTTTTAAAATGACGTATATTTGGAACTTGTTTCTTAAGCTTATTTTGAAAGATAAAATATTTTGCCAAGTAAATGACAAAGTTTTGCACCAGATCAATGTTTTTAGGATTTTGAAGGCAGTTTCCAAATGTAACTAATCTATTATTCACATTTATGTTATTGTCGCATTGACGCAGAAGATTTGACACAGATGTCCAAAACTGTTGAACACAAACGCATTCCCAAAACAGATGTGAAACTGTTTCTATCTCCATATTACAAAATCACAGAGAGTAGAGCCGACGATTCGGCATTTTGCTAAAATTGATTTGTTGGTACAATAAAAATTAAATATTTATATTGGAAATTTCGCAACTTAATATCATTTGTAGATTTAAAAACTGCCATGTAGATGTTTTTCCAGTATAAATTTTCATTCGAAAAAGCTTCTTTCCATTTAGTCTATGACTTAATTTCGATAACTTGATTTTGCTTCATAAAACAACCATAGATAAATATGTTTACTTGTTCACTTTTCTTTATTTGGTCCAGTAATTTCGAAACTTTAGAGTAGGTTCAATCCGCCAAATATCTTGGTATCACCATCACTGACGATCTTGATTGGGGTCATCATATTTCAGAGATTACATCAAAAGCAACCAGGATTTTAGGATTTTTAAGACGTAATTTGGCTTTTGCATCTAGGCAGACAAAGGATGTTGCATATGAAACATTGGTTCGTCCTCAACTTGAATATGCATCACCCATTTGGCTTCCCCATGTTAAAACTCAAATTCAGCAGGTGGAGAAAGTTCAGAGAACAGCAACTTGATGGGCATGTCGGCGATGGCGAAATAAGAGTAGCGCCGGTGTCATGCTTAGCGAGTTGGAGTGGCCGTCCCTTGAGGCACGTCGTGAGCAGTTATCTTTAACCTTCTTCTATGATATATACACCCTGATATATTGTCTCTGGATAAAGATAAATACTTGACCACTGTGACAGCTTCAACTCAAACAAGGGCATCAAAAGTAAATAACACACAATATCGTAGGTACCTGGCCTATAGTGAAGCCCTAAAGCATTCTTTTTTTCCAAGAACTATTCCTCAGTGGAGTAGCCTTCCCTCGTCTGCGTTAGATCCAAGTCCACAGAGGCGTTCAAACCCCTTACAGTGTAAACTGGGACTCAGAGGTTTAGTATACCTCTGTTAATCAGATTGTAAATAGTTGTAAGGACTCTTCCAGTGTCCTCTCCTTTTTTAAAGCTAAATGTTAAATTTAGCCACCCACCCAACTAATGTAATGGCCAAATATGACCGACTCAGTATATGAAGATATGAAGATAGATAAGCAATTTTTTTTTTTTGGGGGGGGGGGGTGGGGGGGGGGTTCATTTCAAAATTTCCAATTTAAAGTGCTAGATCTACTTTTTAGTGTGAATGACTATCTAACTGTTTTATCTTCATTATGACCATTGTCTCATACTTCTTAACATAAAATATTCATAAATATTCTTAAGCTAAATTTCTGTGATACAATCTCTCAATGTGCAAGTAATTATGGGTATATATGTCATACTGTGATATATTTTAATTTTCTGTTATTTTACAATTGTTTGTCGAAGTAAAAACCCTACAGGGCTTATGTTGTTCTGTTGACAATATTCGACGTAAAATAAAATTTCTATGTCTATCTCTATGCCTATGTACCCGGTGAAAAACCACCTGACCTTCCGTTGCAGAACTTTGCGTCTCACATGTGACCCGAGCCAGGGCTCTTATCCATTAGGCCACGGAGGCTCTTCCCAATTGGTGTGGGAAATCTTAATTAGACAGCATGATAGGATAAGGATTAAGGGAGACGGATAGGGCTGGCTAATCGGAGCTGAAAAGATAATCGATTATCAGTCCTGTTATTGCGATCGATAATCGATTAGTAATCGCTAAGATTTTTGTCATTATTTTACCTGTCTGGCTTTGTGTCTAAGCATGACTCTTACCATATGCTGCACTATACCATATGTATATTTGAACAGACAGGCCTGAGCAAACAGTGTAGACCCATATGAGACGCCGCATAATGCCGCGTCTCATCAGGGTCTGCACTGTTTGCCACTCATCCAGCTATTTTGGGCATAACTTTGGGTAGTAAATTGTACCTATCAATAAATCGATTAAAAGCAAATCAGAAATGATAATCATTTTTTTGTGGAATTTATCGATCGATTAATCGATTATACGATTAATCGTGGCAGTCTTAGAGACGGATACATCTCATAAAGCGTTACGTCATTAGTGTAAATAAGAAATAACGTGTGGTCTACTATAGACCCTTTTGGGACACCTACAAGTACATTAGAGAACTCAGTTAGTCCTTTTTCACTTTGAATAGCCTGTTAGCGATGACTTAAGTACGATTCAAACCACAGAAGCGCTGACAAACTGATCTTATACAGAGAGAGTTTCTTTCGAAGGATGGCATGATCTACTAAGTCGAAAGCTTTACTAGGAAGGGCCCCAAGCATATCTCCGTTATCAATGCATTCCATCCAGTTATCTACTAACTTCTTTAGCGCTGTTTGGCAGCTGTGTTTTTCATGGAATTCTGATTGACTTTCGTGCAAAAGTTTATATGTATTTAAACATCCAATGAGATGTTTATTTACGTGTTTTTCGAAAATTTTGGATACGGCAGGCAAGATAGAAATAGGCGTATGGTTAGATGGATCGGACTTTACACCGCCTTTAAATATTGAAAAAAATGGCTTGTTTCATTTGGGTGGAAATGTGCCTGTAACTATTCTTTTATTGATTAGCATTGCAATGGAGGGAGGAACGATGGAGGCCGTTGTTTTAAGGAGTTTAGGTCCCAGTTCTGTTGCTTTCGATAATTCAAGTCTGTTGATATGTGTGGTAACTTTGTACATGTATATCGAAATATATGGTATGGAAAAGGAGACTTTCTCCTTGACATACTTACTTATACATACAGTGTCTAACTGTAACGTGTCATTGTTGGTTTCGTTTAACTTATCTGCTATTGAGGAGAAGTATATGTTTAGTTTCTGGGCAATATCTTCAGACTTAATTATCAATTCGCTTTCTTCAACCACTGTTTCCAGGATTTCTTGTTGCGGGCGGTAGCTCCCTTCTGCTTGACCAAGTTTACCATACTTAGGATTGCCGGAAGAAGATACTTGCACTTCTCAACCCCGATGCAGCGGGGACACAGGCTCATCTTGGAAATAATCTCCCCCGCTGGCTTGTAAACTTCACCCCTACCAGGTACTGATCAGTCACGTCTTGAAAATCCATCGCAGTAGCTTTGTTTGTTGAATAAACAAAAAAGAATACCCAAAGCAACCATCACGAAAACACGCCCATATAATTCTGACTTTCTTGAATAAAAATCAAAAATGAGTTCCTTTAAGAGCAATGAAAACATTCGTAAGAAAGAAGATGGGTCATACTACTACTACTTTCTTGAACCCCACTTTTTATATAGTAAAACTGGGATTTACAGAACTACAGGTTATTTTACTAATTTTTGCTCTAAAATATAGGTTGTGGGTACTTGTTAGGACCGCCTCAAAGAGGTAGTTCTAACGAGTACACAAATTTATATTTTGAGCAGAAATAAGAACAATATCATCCTCGAGGCGGTCCCAACAAGTACCCACAATCTATATTTTAGAGCAGAAATAAGAAAAATTGAATAGGCGTATTTTCGTAATAGTTAATCAACCTAAACCCTACCTTTGGACTTGTATTTGTCAATGCTTAGGGCATATGTCGCTAGTTTACATATGAACCACGGTACCATTCATCACAGTAGTCACATTGAATCATGACTCTTCGATTCCAGTTTTTTTTTTTTTACAAAAACAATACTCCTCACTGTCATCACCTGACTCTGGAAAATCCTTTGAATTATCCGGCGATTCCTTGAATTTAATGATCCATTTGGGCAAGTTTCGATCCCTGCAAGGTATCATTTTATCGTGGTTGACTACAAAACTGCTTTCCTCAGCTTTACCGTATATATATAATCTGACAGCTTGTTCAACATTATGGCAGGTACATTCCAGGCGGGGGTAGGGGTTAATTTGCGAACTTCTTCCTTTGTGCTGGCGCTATGTAAAAGATATGCGGCTTCAGCATATGGTCTCAAAAACGTTAAGGTCAAAGCTGCACTTCATACGCTTTAATGACTCTTTTAGAGTATCCCTGGCTACAGTATGTGCTTTTTCCATGTTTAGCAGTAATTTTGACACATATTCGCCATACGTCTCTGGCCTCTTTACTCTGGCATTTGGGAACATCAATTGAGCTGGTGTTTTCACCTCTTTTCCAAGCATTAGTTTGTTAGGTGATAAATAGTACTCCTGTTGACTTAAGTCCTTATAGATATGACAATCTGCTGGTGTTTTCATCCATTTTATCTTGATTTTTTCACAGGAAATCATATCACAGCATCCATCAAAGTCCTGTTAAACCTTTCTACTTGGACATTGGTCGATGCCCTTAATGGCGTAGTCCTTGCTTTATGTAGTTGCAAATCTTTGCATAGTGTCTCACACAATTTACTGGCAAAACTGAGGCATTGATCTGAAAATATCTGCAAAGGAAAGTCGAAGCGCGAAAAGAGAAGTTATCTATAACCGCTTTAGTTGTTTCTTCTGCCTTCTGTGATGGTTAAGGGGCACATTCAAACCATTTAGTGAATTGATCAACAATCATCATACAGTGTTCGTTTTCCCTTGCTGTCTTTAGTAACGGCCCCATAAAATCGACGTGCACACGCTCCATAGGTGCTCCTGTCTGGTATTCTGTAAGGGGAACCCTACCATATAGCTTTTAATTCTTGTTCTTATCTTATTGCAAACTGAAGATGTTATGACACATGACTCCATCTTCAGAAAGATTGACCAGACGAGTTTCTTCTTTTACTTTAACTTTGTTCTGGCTACGCTCTGATGACCATACATGTAGGAGAAATGCAGTCGACTTAAGACCATTAGGTATCACTAAAATGAGATATTGATCCTACGCAATAATACCCGTCAATCAAGTGAACAACTTATTTAACCAATAATATACTCGGCTAGAAAAGTTCCTATACATAAAATTGCTTCTGTTACCATAGTTACTACAAATGAATAATAGACAAAGAAACTGCTATAAGCCACAACTCCTTCTACTCCATCTTGAGCTTGCAAATGTTCGGCTGCAACAGCCAAAGGGGATATGTATTATTGGGTAAGGATAACATTGGAGGCGTTGTTTGAGCATTCTTCAGTGCCTCAAAAGCCGCCTTCTCCTTAATCCCCCCATTTGAACTGATTACAGTATAGCGGCTGTGTCATTTCGGCATAGCCCTTGATGAAAGCTCTATGATAGTTGGCAAAACCAAGTAATCTCTTCACATCTTTCGATGAGGAACTGGCCATTTAGCAACAGCTGCTATGTATTTCAAAGTCACGGACAGACTGTTCCAACTGACCGTCTTCCTAAGAATTCTACTTCTTTCTAGAAGAAGATACACTTTCTTGGTTTCAGCTTCATACCATGTCTTCTGAATCTCCAAAGTTTCTGATGGGTTCTTCAAATGTCTTTCCCATAACAAGTATGTCGTCTAGGAAGGACAGGATTGTTTTCCAGGCCAGGCCGCGGAGAATCAAGTTAACCACACATGAGAATGTGGCTGGAACATTTTTAAAGCCAAATCCAATTTTCACTTGCTCAAACAAGTCCATCCTCGTCGCCAATAAAGTATATTTAGGGTTTACCCCACCCTTAACCAACATTATCTAACATAGAAACGTGGGTCTTACCGTGTCTGGCGACCGTCAGGTCCGTCGCTGCTAGGCTCTATCCAAAACCTGTCTCTTTCCCCTTGCTGTGCATCAATATAAGATGGCGTCTCTGCGAGATTCTCGCCCCAGAGCTCATCCATGTTGAGGTTGGATACGTCACTTCCTGTAACGGTACTTCGTGACACCTCGGGCTTCCAAGGACACACCAGTTAACCACAGTAAGTTTGTCATTCTCCGCATCAACTAGATGCAGTTTTTATGGCGTTAGGAGGATCATGTCTTTATACTTGTTTAATACTCCAAGAAATGTGTCTGAATAATTTGTGCCGAGGGTTATACATTAATCCGTTTACGGTTAACCTTTAGAAGCAAAGAAAAAACTTCTTCTCGGAAACTGCTTATTTTCTTGCAAACTTTAAAAATATTTACGCATACGGAAAAGGCCTAGTGGATAAGAGTGCAGACTGGTGGTGGTGTGTCTCCGAGTACTTAGATAATCGCCCAACCCTGATTAATCTTCGGCTCAAAATGAGTCAAATAATCTCGAAAAGGCCTGGTGAATTTTTGTGATATTTTGTTAAACATTGAGGCGGTTCTATTGAGTTCCAACAACCTATGTATTGGAACAGATATTAGAAAAATAACATATACCCCTATATAACATGGGGTTTAAGGGTGCGTTAAATACACGGACTGGCTATCGTGATACAAAATTCAACGTCACAAAAACAAATTAACCCTTATCCTGCTGAATAAAATAAATCTACCCGTTATTTATCGAATTACTTGATATATTCAGACAAATTCACAATCTGACTGACAAAAAGAGTAGCTCCTGATCAGATGGCTTCTGAAGACATAGTGTAAACCCTGATCAGACGGTTCAGAAGTCATCTGATCCGGATCTACAGTTTTTGAAAAGGAATGGGTTATCACTGTTCATCAAGACAAAGGATAATACGATCAGAGCAACCTGTACGAAGCTTCCTACCCGCGCCATTAGCTGTCAAGGTTATGCGGGTATATTAGATAGGTCTGGCATCCATTCGTTTGTGTTGCTCCTTTCACAACAACTACCGTCTGCTTTGTCGCCTGCTGGTAACTTTAAAAGTCATTTTTGCAAACTGTGTACTCAGATCTGACTGCAACTCTAGGTGTTCTTCCACTAGAACACACTGGATGTAAAGACACAAAGAAAATTCACCCGAAACCTTACATACTTTTTAAAAGCATAATGATATATCTTAATTAAGGGGAATGAATACACCATCAGGGGAGGCATTATTATTTTTGTCTCCCATTTATGTAGGGGTCAACTCTTAAAGAAAAATATTTGCTCCTCAGGTCAACTCTTAAAGGAAAGAATTTGCTCCTGAGGAGCAAATTCTTTTCTTTAAGAGTAGACCCCTTTTTCAGTGGAAAAGGGCATATAAAAAGCGAACAGGAAGTCCCGAAAGTTGTCTCCCTTTGAAAAATTGCGGAAAAATCTGTCAGTGTTCCTGTTCCCCTCTCAATCCATTCTGCACAAGAACACCCTAAACGGGTACCCTGGCAAACATTGCAGGCCCAGATCAGACCCCGCAGAACGCGGCGTCTGATCAGGACCTACACTGTTAGCATAAAGTTCAGCCATTTTCCAGATACATTTTTAAGAAGACACAACCTGACACCCGTAAATTTTGAAATGGACTTATGCTAAAATATAAGGTGGAAGATTCCATTTGGTACAAAATTGGTTAATAGCGGAATTTCTATGTTTCTCTCGAACATAAAACAAGACATGCTCATTATAAACCACCTCATTAGGATCTAAACTGTTTGTATAGGTAACAGGTATGTGAACAGGTCTAAACAATTGAAAGGGTAAAGGGAATCAACTTTTTTTCGACTTCATGTTACTTTCTAGCACATCACGAAAACACGCCTATATAATTTTGACCCCATGGAACCCCACTTTTATATGGTAAAACTGGGGTTTCCAGGGGTAAACCTTATTTTTCTTATTTCTGCTCTGAAATATAGATTGTTGGTACTCGTTAGAACCGCCTCGATGAGGCGGTTCTAACGAGTACCCACAATCTGTACTTTGAGAAGAAATAAGAAAAATATCACAATTTTTCATCCTTAAATTTTATTTTTTTTTCGGCGAAAAATTTACAATGTAATTGTATAGGCGTGTTTTCGTAATGAATCTGACCTCCTCCATAAGGGGGGTTATTTATTATTTGCAGGGTATATCGAGAAGGGAAAAACTTTTTTCTTGCTTTACCAAGATTTTGGTTCTTGATATTTTTATAATGTATAATGTGATAAAAGCGTTAGCCAGAAAAAAAAAGAAAGACTGTTCGGGCATTAAAGATTGACATCTGTAAAGTTTATGATGTTAATTTGTAGAAATATTTCCACTTGTTTTGGCAAGAAAATAACCACTTAATACGCTTCACGGTGCATATAAAGGTTGATTATATATGTCGTCATAATTGGGCAATCTTACCGCAAAATTGTAATGATACGTTGAAATCTACATGTATGGCTCAAATGCGTATGTGCAGCCGTTGCTCTGGCCAATGATCAGTGACACTCGCTGTGTGAGCGTTACAACAAATGAACTAAGTAACATATCTGTGTGATATAATATATCCGTGTGATATTGCGGCGGCTTTCATTGGCCCAGAGCTTACTTTTGTTCTGGTGAACATTTTTTTTTGTTTCATGTCTGCACCTTAGTGAGGCGGTTCTAACGAGTACCCACAAGCCATGTTTTACAGCAAAAATAAGGAAATATTGTAAACAGTGTATTCGTCCTTAGTGTGTTGCATAGGCTCCATCCTCTCGAAGTTAAGCAACCGAAATCGCGGCTGATGGGTGGCCGCGTTGCTTGATTTCGTGGACGACCCTGCAAATGCTACAGTCGTGTCAAAACTACATTTTTACCTACGATTCCGCGAACGAATTAACTAAGGCCATGTTCACTTTAATAGGCTGCATTTTATTATCTAGTGTACTTTATTCATTTATTCGACCGTCTTTATTTTTAATAACTATTAATAATGTTGGGGTTTGCAATTAGGATTCAGTTGCCGAAACTTAAATGTTTCACAACGCTTTATGTGTGGCAAGAATAAACAGTTTGAATGTTTGTGCCTCAAAGACTTTCCTGCTTCAAGAAAGTACATGAGTTTCCCTTCCTCAAGTTGGTTTAGTAAAGAGACAGACCATGGCATCTGTGATGCGTTTGGGCTCCATCACGTAAACAGACCTATATAATTTTGACCCGCTTGAACCCCATGGCACTGTTACACAGTGAAACTGGTGTTTACCTCGATGAGGCGGTTCTAACGTGTACCCGCAATCTATATTTTAAGCGGAAATAAGAAAAAATATTACTCGAGGCGGTTCTAACGTGTACCAACAATCTGTATTTTAAGCAGAAATAATAAAAATATTACGAATTTTCATCTTAAAATTTTCGATTTTTGGCGGTAAATTTTCAAGTGTATTTGTATAGGCGTGTTTTTGTAATTCTAACTGGTGGTGTGATGCTAGGAGGTGTTCAGTACACCAAACCCCGTCTTACAAGCTCTACAAAATACTCCAGATACATCTAAAAGCCTGAAGTATAGACATGAATAAGGTGTCGTTTTACAACAAATCCTAACTTTTTGATATCACTGAATCGAGTTAGTGATATCACTAATTCTATTAAGTGAAATCACTAAATAGGGATGAATTAGCGAGTGGTATCACAAAATGGGTTTTGTGATATCAGTAAAAGGAATTAGTGATATCACTAATATAGTGATATCACTAAATAGAATTATTGATATCACTAAATCAAATCAAATTTGTCATTTCGTAAAATCGAATTAATTATGTCACTAAATTGAAATCACTTAATCAAATCCATTTCATCATATCGCCAATATAAATAGACATAATAAAGTGGTATCACAAAATCGAATACGTGATATCACAAAATATTAGTGTTATCACTAAATAGGAACAAGTTACTGGTATCACAAAATCAAATTAGTGATATCACTAAATATATTATAAACGCAAACAATGCTATGTTCACTCCCTAATAAATGTGTTGCCCCTGAGTTATGGCTGACAGAGAAGGTACTACTGACCAACGTCAAAAACACACAGCAAGCTATTTTGAACTGCACACGATGTTTTGATGAGTCACGCCGATCTCTTTGAACTTGCTCATTTTGGATGGCAGCCATTGCCGCATTCACCACTGCCGCCATATTTCTTCCGTTAGAGCATGCGCAAGTGGTACTGCATGCGCAGTGATCACTTACGGAAGCCCTCATTAAAGCAAAAATTCAATGGGAAAATATGAATTTGTGATATCAATAAACTTATTTTTGATATCACAAAATCACTCTTATTAAGATGTATCGCAAAATCGAATTAGTAAAATCATAAAATAGATTTTGTAATATCACTAGCTGGAAATGAATTTGCGATATCACTAAACCGAGTTAGTAGCGATATCACTAAACCGAGTTAGTAGCGATATCACTCAACCGCGTTAGTATATCCCAAACCGATTAAGTGATATCACTAAACAGAATTAGTGATATCACAAAAGTCGTGATATCACAAATTGATTATTTGATATCACTTAATTGATTTTGTGATATCACAAATTCAGACTTACTTTGTGATATCACAAAATCGATTTCACTTGAAAAATCGAATGGCAAGTACACGAGTGTCGCAAAACGATGGCGACCCTGACTTTCTTGACATTACTGCATTTCATTGTCAGTTGTAATTCCACACATGTGACCCGATCCTTTTTGGTATCTAAGACCGATCTCTGATGTGGGGCTGCAACCACCTGCGCCAACGGTATCTATAAACTAGGCAATACTTTTGTTTGTTTTGTTTGTTTGATTTGAGGTTTAACGTCCCCCCACCTCAACACTGTAAAGATCATTTTGGTGGCGTTGCTTCCAATTATGTGGGACTTTTACCCGACATTGAGATGAAATAACTTCTCAAGCCCTGCCGCGCCCAATGAAAGCAATAGGGTTTATAAGCATGGACGGTCCGACTCGCACCGCAGTTGTGCCTGGGCAGGCTTAGATCCTCTCAGCGGTTAACCAGTGCGAGTCGGTTTCAGCTCTGAGTGGAGGCATCATGCAGTCCATCTATTTCTTCAAGCACCGATGGGCGGGGGCGTCTAAGCAATACTCCGCCTTCCATTCGAAAAAAGATCATCTGAGAGCATTTTTTGCTGTATAATTGAAGAATAGCGATACAATTACACACTCTGGTGCTTCAAGACAGATTATTTTTGATATCAGCGAAGGATAATATGAGCCAGCGCACGACAAAACCTACATTAAGACATGTGCGCCCACCGAAGACTCAGATCGGCCTGCGCAACCATATATTCTAACCAGAGACTTCTCTTGCTGCATGAAGGAGCATTGGGCCATTAGCTATCCTTAGAGTGCACAATGAAGACTCTTATTAGACTGCGCGGATGCGCAGGCTGATCTGAGTCTTCGTTGGGCGCACGTCTTATTGTAGGTTTTGACATGCACTGGCTCAAAAATTTAAAACGTTAATTTTTAATTTTTATCCATTTTCTATCAATTTAGTCCGATTTAACCATGAACTTGCAAATGGGTTTCCATTACGAACCAAGTTTACGTGAAATAAACCTTCTAAGACAGCTAATTCATTGGGATAAAAGGCGCTGATGCCCAGGAAGATAACTTGAATGCATTTCATACATGAGCTGGGTCGAAAGAAAGTCTCTTACATGCTACTGTCTTACATCTGCGCAGGCAGATCTGGCTCATCGTTGTATGAGACTCTTTCATCTCTAGGATTTTTGAAGGGAAAGAAGTTGTGTCCCCCTGTCATACTGAAAAGGCACAAACGCTTAGCTATATATCACACATTGATACGTTTTGAACTGCCTTTAGCATAGATCACTGAAACATTTTTTTATTTTGATTGTAATCCAGCCAGAGTCTTGGGTACATAACAAATGAAGTGTGGGGTCCAGTTCTCTCTTTTTCCCTGCCTTTTACCTTACCGTATGTATGGATGTGCCCATTGACTGAATTTACTGACAAACAGTAACAGTACTGACAAACAATGAAGATCCTGATCAGATGGCTTCTGAAGAAGCCATCTGATCTGGATCTTCATTGTTTGAAAGATCTGACATATCCAGGCTCAACAGGACAAATAACAAAGAGTGTTTTTTTCAGTCAGTCACTGCTTCGAGCGAGGTTCAGCCGAGCCACGACCTTCAGTACTGTTGTGGAACGTTCTTAGTACTCATCCTCGGCGATTTTTCCAAATACAGCCGAACTTCAATGGTTGGAACACATTTGGGACCATGAAAATTTGTACGAGACAGAGGTAGTTCGGCCATCGAGCATTACGAAAACAGGCCTATACAAATACATTGCAACCTTTATCGCCGAAAATATGAAAATTTTAAGATGAAAAATTGTGATGTTTTTCTTAATTCTGCTCAAAATATAGATTGTGGGTACTCGTTAGAACCGCCTCATTGAGGCGGTTTTACCGAGTAGCCACAATCAATAGTTTAGAGCAGAAATAAGAAAAATAAGGTTAACCCCTGTAAATCCAAGTTTTACTATATAATATTGGGGTTCTAGGGGGTCAAACTTATATAGGCGAGTTTGCGTGATGTTGGATCTTAAAGCCAGTTCAGGAGGCATAATATGAACATGTTTAAAAAAATGTATGCTTCTCGAAAACACGTCTATATAACTTTGACCCCCTTGAACCCCACTTTTATATAGTAAAACTGAGGTTTACAGGGGTATACCATATTTTTTTTTATTTCCACTCAAAAATATAGATTGTGGGTACTCGTTAGAACCGCCTAGATCAGGCGGTTCTAACGAGTACCCAGAATCTATGTTTTGAGCAGAAATATAAAAAAAAACATCAGAAATTTTTATCTGAAAATTTTCAATTTTATTGGTATAATTTTCAATATACGTATCTGAATAGGCGTGTTGTCCTAATGGTATGTTTTGCGTACTCATTTGAATCGCCTCATCGAGGCGGTTCTAATGAGTACACACAACATACATTAAGACAGTTATACCAAATATATGACGGCCCTCGCCCATCGGGGCTTGAAGAAATAGATGGGATGCATGATGCTTCCACGCAGAGCTGAAACCGATCCGCACACGAGTACTGGTAAACCGCTTAGAGGATCTAAGCCTGCACAGGCATAGGGATACTAGTCGGACCGTCCATGCTTATAAATCCTATTCGTTTCATTGGGCGTCAGGCCTTGAGATGTCTTTTCATCTCAATGTCGGGTAAAGGTCCCATAAAATTGGAAGCAACGTCTCCAAAATGACCTTTACAGTGTTGACGGGGACGAAAAACCTCAAATCAAATCAAACAAACAAACAAACAAACAAACCAAATATTTGTATATCTGTAGTTATGGATTTTTTCCAAAGGGACTAAGGAACGAGTTCGAAACAGCCGTGGTAAACGAGCCATTTGTGTTCGAGTCATCGAAGTATCGCAGTAAGTCACGTAATAAATGAAAAAAACAACAACAACATATTTTGAGCTCGCCTTACGAAAGTAAGGGGGAGCTATTGCTATACCCCCGGCGTCCGGTGTCAGTTGTGCATGACTGTGGCTTCACACTTGTCGATCACCCTCCGTATTCATCTGATCTAGCTCCATCAGATTATTTCCTGTTTCCAAACATGAAAAAGCACTTGGCTGGGCAGCATCATCGGTCAGACGAGGAGGTGATAGCTGCTGTGGAGGAGTTTTTCAGGGACCAAGATGAGACCTTCTATACCACTGGGATCCAAGGACTCCAGCATCGCTGGAGGAAGTGTGTGGACAGGACGGGAGACTATGTTGAAAAATAAGGCACTTTCAGCATGGACAAACCGTTGGATCTTGGTCAGGCTCAGAACTTTTCAGGCTACCCTCGAATGTTTGTCAGCAGAAATAACGAAAAATATACTCTTGTAAGTGTGTGTGTGTGTGTGTGTGTGTGTGTGTGTGTGTGTGTGTGTGTGTGTGTGTGTGTGTGTGTGTGTGTGTGAATTCGGGTTTAACGTCGCTTTCAACAATTTTTCAGTCATATCACGACGGTGTCTGGTTGCGACAGGGAGCTCAATGCTCACGTTTATAGTGCTGCCTCACTGAAGTATCATGTCCCAGACACATTACATGATTCCACACCCAGTCACATTATCCTGACACTGGATCGACCAGTCCTAGCTCTACCCCGTAAATCTGAGTGCCAAACGAGGAGCAGCTAGTACCATTTTTAACGACTTTGGTATACTCTTGTAAGCCTCAGTTCGCGGACTGATTAACGATTAACGAAATACACCGCATACAGTAAAATGCCTGTATTAAGACCACTTTTGGGACTGTTCAAAAGTGGTCTTTAAGACCACTTTTGAACAGTCCCAAAGGTGGTCCTGACCAGGGGGACACTGTGTGCAGAAAACACGAAGAAAAAATAACTGCACCCTACTAAATAAGCTTTTTAAAGCAGAATAAGTCTTAATTTTAGGTGGTCTTAATAGCGGAATTTTACTGTATATACCTAGCACATAAAAAAGTAAAAGATGCAGGTGATGTGGACCATTAGTGGGAGAAAAATCACTTCTCTTTATCTCGATATCTCAAACGGTGTATGCGGATGTAGAGCCGTTATCATGACAAACAAATTTTAACTGTAGCCAGTCAGCTGAGACACCAGCAAAAATACGTTTTGCACCATTAGAGTCAGAGGAACATGCAAGGGGGATATGATGATTTGAAAAGATCATTGTGATGACCCAGCAGGCACATGACGTAATAGTAACGTCACATCAACGTTGGTGCAACGTCATGACGTTTATGCAACGTCATATCAACGTCGGGACGTTGCACTGACGTTGATTTGTAGTTGCCCTAGCGACGTGTGCCTGCTGGGGATGCAGTGCGTCTCAAAATTCCCCTGCTGTGTGCTAATCAATGCAATTTTCGTAATGAACTTCTGTTCTCATAACAGAGGGGTAGTGAACGTCAACTTAACAGTCATGGTCGTCTTTTTTTCTCTCCTCTTTTCACAAAAACCATATGCTCTGTGAGGCTGAAACTATATGGAAATATTTACCATATTTGCCTGACAGGTTTTGTGTTTTTGTTTTATGAAATTCGTCTCTTTAGTTCGGTTGCTATGGCATCTTAGAGTTTCTATAGATTTGTAATGGGGAATAATTAAAATTTGCATTTTACTTTCAAGTCTTAGTAGATATTTTGGCAAAACATTCATAGAAATATTTTTTAAGCAATCGTGTTTCTGCCATATATTTTGAGGCCTACTGCTCATTTTTATTGGTTGCCATTGGATACCAAAATAAATAAAAATATGAGAAAAAATAAATAAATTAACAATCATCTCATAAACCATATGCTCTATGAGGTTGAGTCTTTGTGGAAATATTCACCATATTTGCCTTTACAGGGTTAGTGAATATTTCTTCTTTTTTTTTTATGAAATTTGGCTCTTTAGTTTGGTTGCTATGGGAAGTTAAGAGTTTCTATAAAAATTGAAAAATGACTTTTACACCTTTCAAAATATTCTAAAAACTTTCACAGAAATGTTCCTTAAACAGTGTTCTATCTGCATTATGATGTTAAGGCTAATTGGTTGCCACATATGGCTGTCAAGTGTCGTTTGTTGTCTTGCGAGACACCAGACCTCTGAAGCCACCAGACTGATTGGGTCCAAATTTTATCTGTAGCGTCTTTGGGCGCAGGGCTTCCATGGTTAATTAAAATGCATGGCTGTCAGTGGGCAATGCTCCCTTAGCTCTGGTGAGCCTTGTGGCCCATGGGCCTCTTGTTTTTCTCTTCTGTCGGGGGCTTTAAACATCACATCCGTGCGACAAAATACATTCTTTCATATCTCCGAAATGGCATTTTTTTCTGCTGCGAATTTGCTAATTTTTTCTTATTTTCATTCCCAAAATAGGTTGTGGGTCCTCGTTAGAACCGCCTCATTGAGGCGGTTCTAACGAACATCCAAAACCTATGTCTTGGAGTAGATAAGGAAACTAGTTGGTAGAGTGTCCGCTTCGGGGAACGGGAGTTCACGGGTTCGATCCCGGGCCGCGACATACCAAAGTCGTCAAAAATGATACTAGCTGCTCCTCGCTTGGCACTCAGATTTACGGGGTAGAGCTAGGACTGGTCGATCCAGTGTCAGGATAATGTGACTGGGTGTGGTATTATGTAATGTGTCTAGGACATGATACTTCAGTTAGGCAGCACTATAAAAGTGAGCATTGAGCTCCCTGTCGCAACCAGACACCGTCGTGATATGACTGAAAAATTGTTGAAAGCGACGTTAAACCCGAATTCACACACACAGAGATAAGGAAACTAATGTACACCTGTGTAAAACACAGTTTCTCTATATTAAATGGGGTTTACAGGGTTGTCCATTACATGAATTTGTTAATATGATGAAGAGATGGGCTATTTTTTTTTCATTGTGGCTTGTACCGACTTCTTTAATTTTTAACCAAAATTTGTGTCCGTACAACCCACGATCGTGATCACCTAAAACAACATAGTGCTAGCTGATATGCCTGGGATGCTCGCTTTTCCGTTGAACATGCGGTGATCTGTGTACATTATCCCATTTATGGTACATGACCTGGCGCTTTGACTCCAGTTACCCCTATTTGGAACAAATTTTCATGGTCCCAAAGGTGTTCGAACCCATTAGGCCAGTCTGTTCATCCCTATTCTTCTCCTCTGATTTAACTTGTTATTGTGAAATGAGCAAGATCTTACTAGTACAGTAAAATTTCGCTATTAAGACCACCTAAAATTAATACTAAAGCTGCATTGAAAAGTTTATTGAGGAGGTTTCAGTTATTCTTTCTTTGTGTTTCCCACAGCCAGTGTCTCCTAATAAGAGACCATCTTTGGGACTGTTCAAAAGTGGTCTTAAAGACCACTTTTGAATAGTCCCAAAGGTGGTCTTAATATAGGAATTTTACCGTATATAACTTTTATGACAGGAATAAAGTTTTTTAAGAATCATTATTCACACCTGAATTGTAAATACATACCTGAATTGTCGATCGTTCATTCTAAATTCTTACCTCTTGGCGGTCTTGGTCACACAACATGAAGCGTGTGCCACCTTTTCCTGTAACTTCCACTATTCGAATGACATGTCAGCCTCTAAAAATCGTCTTCTTTGGTAAAGTCAGCCTTCTTTCACTGTTACTTTCACAACCGGCTTCATATCACAGTGTCAGATCTTGCGATGGGGCCATACCATTTAAGAATACACATTTTGGGTTGATTTTTTATGCCAGAAGACCTAAAGTAACTAAGCACAGTGGCATTACGCTGTTGGTGTTCATGTGACTATCACTGATTTGTACGAATTCCAGATAAAGTTTTTTTTTTCACAATCGTGCTATGTTACAACGCATAATGTAGTAATGTAGTAATTACTACATTTTGATTTTTTTTACTACATTATGCGTTGGCATAGTCGACGCGAAATGAAGTAAAAAAATTATTTCATTTCGCGTTGATATGCACCATATCGACGCATAATGAAGTAATGATGGTAGAACATAGGTGTCTTCGAAAAGACTTAGGAAGCAATACAGTTAAATTCCTACAATTTAGACCACATTTGAGACGGTTCAAAAGTGGTCTTTAAGACCACAGTTGAACAGTCCAAAAGACGGTCTTCCACAAAAGCACACTGAAGGTCAAAATCACAAAGAAAATGTAGCTTTAACCTTCCAAATATGCTTTAAAAACAAAATTTGTATTAATTTTAGGTGGTCTTAATAGTGGAATTTCATTGTATTTGATTAAGCCAGTAGAATTAAAATCGTACGCCTTGCGCTATTTTGGTCTCATGCCTGATGTCTTTCCCTCATTTGTGTTTTAACCTCAAATCAAACAAATCAAACAAAAGACAGACAGGCAGACAGACAGACAGACAGACAGACAGACAGACAGACAGAATGGACAAAAACTATATACCCCCTTGCATACTTCGTATGCCGGGGGTATAAATAGATGGGCTGCACGATGCTTCCACGCAGAGCTGATACCGCCCGTACATGAGTCCTCGTAATCTGCTTAGAAGGTCTAAGCCTGTCCAGGAAAACTGCTGCGAGTCGACCCATCCATGCATATAAACCCTATTGCTTTTAATTGGACGGCAGCGATTGAGATGTCATTTCATCTCAATATCGGGTAAAAGTCCCATAAAATTTGAAGCAATGTCTCCAAAATGACCTAAATAGTCTTGACGGGAACGTTAAACCTCAAATCAAACAAACAAACTGTTGACGCATAATGAAGTAAAATTAAGTATGCCACCCATCGCCGCAAAATGTAATAATTCTTTCATTTTGCTCAAACCTCTTAGTATCGACGCATAATGTAGTAAAAACGACATTTTATTTCATTTCGCGTCGACTATGCCAACGCATAATGTAGTAAAAATTTCATAATGTAGTAATTATTACATTACTACATTATGCGTTGTAACAGTGCTATTATTGTCCTTGTGACGTAACGGCGCTCTGTAAAAGAAAACGTGTTGATAAAACATTCGACTCGGCTCTTGTGCTGGGATAAGACCCATAGCGTCTGATCAGATCGGCGTCTAATCAGAGTCTACACTGTATTCCTGTAGATCAGGAATTTAAGGGGAATGGGAACACCTTTTGAAAAATGGCGGACAAACCTGCCAAGTGTTCCCATTCTCCTTAAGGGATAAAAGAAACAGTCTATGTGCCCTTTCAGGACCATTTTGCAAGCCAAGACAATCGACTCACCAGTTCTGTCTGTGCTTTGATTAATCTTGGTAGACTGTAGGGTATTGCTACCGCGCATTCATCTTCGCGAGCCAAGGGTACTAAGTCCACTGCGTTCCGTAAGGAACGTAGTGGACTTAGTACCCTTCGCTCGCGAAGATGCCGCGCATTACACATACTACGCATGTGCACGGTATTTGCGTGTATTGAGGTTATGTCTTTTCACAACTGTATTTAGGTCATTTTGGAGACGTTGCTGCAACATCTCAAGCCCTACCGCCCTAGGAAACCACTGTGGTTGTATATGCAGGGACGGTTCCATTTGCATCACTTTGCCTGGGCAGGCTTAGACCTTCTAAACCGTTTACCAGTACTCATCACGGTCTTGTTTCAGCTCTGTGTAGGAGTACCATGCATTCCAGCTGTCCAGTCTATTTCTCCTAGCCCCGATGGGCGGGGTGATAACATGTGCTCGGTAAAAAGTATTTGCAATAAAAGGAATCATACTTGCATCCAACACCCAAAGGGGTGCTGTAAAAGATGTTCCTCAGTACCGAAGGAGTGCACAAAATTTCAGAGAAATGTGTGTTTCGTAGACTTCCCTATTGTTCGTTGTGATATTTTGTTCAGGCTACCCCACTATGTAACACTGATCTAGATGCAAACTTTCTAATATGTCGTGCTGTCTAACGGAGAATGTTTAGAAGCCTCGAGAGCATTGATACAACGCAAAATGAAGTAATGTAGTAATTTCTTCATTTTGATTTTTTTATTTCATTATGCGTTGGCGTAGTCGACGCGATATGAAGTAAAAAATTATTTCATTTCGCGTTGATATGCACCATATCGATCTTAAAGACCACATTTGAACAGTCCCAAAGATGGTCTTCCACAAGAGCATCACATGAGCTCTTGGCCTACGTTATAACCACTGGCTTCTTGAACTGCATACTTTTATACAAACTTCTCACCACATGTTTTCGACCTTCCTCGCTCCTTTTCTGTTGATAATGCACCGTCATTCTACTTATAAATGTCTTCACATGCATGTTTTAGCCTTAAATATTTGGGTTACTTTTGTTTCTGTGATGTTTGAAAAAGTGTGCCATCTCTCAAAGCAAAATACATGTGCATTTTTTTCATTTAGAACCGACCTCATACTGTCGACGCATATTCGCCCCCGCCCATCGGGGCTTGAAGAAATAGATGGGCTGCACGATGCTTCCACGCAGAGCTGATACCGACCGCACATGGGTACTGGTTATCTGCTTAGAAGGTCTAAGCCTGCCCAGGAAAACTGCTGCGAGTCGGCCCGTCCATGCATATAAACCCTTTTGGGTTTAATTTGACGGCAGGGATTGAAATGAAATTTAATCTCAATGTCGGGTAAAAACCCAACAAAATTGTAAGCAACGTCTCCAAAATGACCTAAATAGTGTTGACGGTGACGTTAAACCTCAAATCAAACAAACAAACTGTCGACGCATAATGAAGTAAAATTAAGTATGCCACCTATCACCGCAAAATGAAATAATTCTTTCCTTTTGCGCAAATCTCTTAGTATCGACGCATAATGACGTAAAAACTACATTTTATTCTACAGTATATAATTGCAACACGCAACACTATGACCTTGTCCGGAACAGTCCTTCGTGGGCACACACTGTCCGTGTTGGGGACATTGCATTTCTGTTGAATAGTTGGCGTGTCATACTAAGTTATTTATAAGAGTTTCAAGGGGCGTAACAAATCAAAACAAACAAAAAAAATCAACACTCTGCATATTTTGCAATAGTTTGGTTAATCACTTTAATTTTGATTACAGGATTTCAATTAAAAAATACATAAAAAGATGCCTAACATAAAGTTTTATGAATCTATTCCAGTTTGTATTGGTGACAAAATATTTGCTGGTAATAAACCTTTTCATAGTTGAAATTATTTTAATACTATTAGTAAGTTGCGGTCCTCCGCGAAAGAAGTCACCTAACTCTCAATCGGCTAGCTGATAACTGTCAATGGCAAATGGTGTAGACCTTGATCAGATTGCTTCTGATATGGGTCTGCACTGGTTGGCTAGGACTGTCGGCCCCAATACTTAGGATCATTGCGGGAAAAATGTTGTAGTTTCAAAGAAACTAGTACTATTTTTGCACATGATAACTTACAGAAAAGTTTATAGTGTACAATATGCTTTGGCGCTGTATTGACCCTTTTTGTGTCGAATGGAATCTTCCTCCTGATGTATAGCAGTATAGCAGGAGTCCATTTCAAGGTTCGGGGGTGTCAGGTTGTGTTTTTTTCCGAATTTATTTGGAGTATGGCTGGGCGGTTTGCGGACAGTGTAGGCCGTGATCAGATGCCTCATTCTGCGGCTCCTGATCTGGGCCTGCACTGTTTGCCAACTACCCATTTTGGGGCTTCCAGTACAAAACGGGTTAGCCCTTAATCTGCTGAGCAGGACAACCCTGACCTTTGCACACAGTGCGATTCAGATCAGGATCTGTACAGTTTAATATTCTTTTTACGAATCTGAATGAATACATTATTTCAAGCAATTTGATTGGTTGGTGGTCATAAATAGGTGTGGCAGGTTGATTTATTCGGCAGGATTAGGATTGAACATCTCATCAGGGAGTTTATACTACCTTAAGGAGGGCTTGCTGGAGTTCTCCTGAGGTTGTGACGGACTTATTTCATGGCACAGCAGGGAGTGCAGACGGAATGACAGACAGTGTAGACCCTGGTCATATTGCTCCTGATCAGGGTCTGCACTGTTTGGTTAGGACTGTCTGTCCCAATATTTGGGATCTTTGGCGGTAAAACAATGATGTGCAGAATCTGACAATTTTGATACATAAACAGGAGAAGAGTTTATAGTGCATAATATGCTTTGGCGTTATATTAAACATCTCAAGGAGTTCCTGAAGATTGGGACACCTTGAATGCTTGTGCAATTCTTCTGAAGTTATGATTTGATAAAGATATGAAAATTTGTTTCATGACACGGCAAGGAGTGGCAGACAGTGAGGACCCTGACCAGACTGCTCCTGATCTGGGTCTGCACTGTTTGGGTAGGACTGTCTGTCCCAATACTTAGGATAATGATGATATCACCCAGATATCATTTACACTGGATTTTCCATTTTTTTTTTTTTTTTTTTTTTTGTTTTTGTTTCATATGCCTCTGTCGTTTGGAATTCTTTCCTTGATTGTCTACTTGGTTTATCCATTATTATAATATGCCTCTTTATGTGCTCCTACGTGGGCCGAAAATTCGCAATAAAATTCTTGTATCTTGTATCTTGTATCTTGTCAAGCATACAGGAGTCAGCATATTGGCAGCCTAGGGAAAAGACCTACAACTAATCCCAGCTGGCGAACTGGGGGTAGCCCCTATGTGCGCTTGGCGCCCGGTTACCTTAAAACATCCGTCAAGTCATCTATTTATTTTGCATCAGGACAAAGAAGAAGAACAACGTTGAATTCGAAGGGATGTTTTTATTGTATCGTGATCCCAAATGAATATCAAAGGAGTCAGTAAAATGTCCATTTAAAGAAGCATTTAACCCACCTAATTAAGAATCAATTAGTCCTTACAAAAGAAACATTCTGACTAAAAGACAAAAATTATTCTATTGTGGAAGCAGGCTACAAACCGCATACAAATCCATACACTTTCCACTTGTCTGGAGTAAAATAATCCGTAATCAAAATTTGCCGCATGACGTAAAATTAAACTGGAAATTTCTTCTGACGAAACGTCAACTTTCAACGTCATTTTCCACGTTTTACGCTGATACTCGTAACCGCTGATACTCGTTTTCAGCATTTCTTTTAGGGAATACTGATGAGGCCTTGATGGCCGAAACAAGCTTGTCTGGCCCAAACAACAAATGGATTCTGCTATTTTCGTTTTTGAATGCGTTCATGGTTCTCAAAGGGCATCCATTTATTTCATTTCCAATCGTCTATGCCAACGCAAAATGAAGTAAAAAATTCAAAATGAAGAAATTACTACATTACTTCATTATGCGTTGTCTCAGAGCATACCACCTCAAGGACTTGATAGGTCGTGTCATGGAATGTTTTGAGTCTTTGCCGTTCGCAATTTCCGAAAAACATTTTTCTTAGACGCGGCTGAGTTCAATATAGATGTGAAACTGAGTGTTACATTAACGTTTCAGAAATAAGAAAGTGTAACGGGAGGATCAAAGGCCAACATTCAATAACGAACATTTGATCAAAACGATTGGGTTCAAAAACAAGATGAAACGTAGATATGCTGACAGTTTTTTATTTAGTTTGATTTCTTGCTGAGCAGTATATTTGCCCTGTAAACCCAACGTTAACTACGTGTATATTATTGGGTCGCGCCAAGGGAATATGTGCGACCTGTAAGTGTCCGTATGAACAATAAGCGTTGTCCCTTTTGCTAAACTGACAATGTAGATCGGAATACAATATCAACCGACAATGTCCAATTTCTGGTAAGTATTATGATCAAAATTTAACATGTAACGACTTACCGGGGCTGGACTCGGGCTCTCATCGGGATATATTTAAATCTTTGCCTATTTCACGGTTCAGTGATTTAACCATTTTGAAGATTATGATGTTTTCATATGAGGTTTAACGTCCCCGTCAACACTGTAAAGGTCATTTTGTAGACGTTGCTTCTAATTTTGAGGGACATTTACCCGACATTGAGATGAACTGACATCTCAAGCCCTGTCGCCCAATGTAACCAATAGGGTTTATTAGCATGGACGGTCCGACGCGCATAGCAGGCTTAGAAGCTCTAAGCGGTTTACCTGTGTCCGTGTGCGGTTGGTTTCAGCTCTGCATGGAAGCATCATGCAGCTCATCTATTTCTTCAAGCCCCGATGGTCCGGGGCCATGACTTTTTAATGCATGAACATCAACAGTGAGACAGAATGACCCGATATTTGACCTAAAAATAAATGAAGGTCACTACGTTCTATATTGCATGGCCCAGTGATTTTGCCTTATATCCTGAAAACATTTTTAATATATGAACACAAAACCTTGGTAATATGAGTCAGTATGACCGATATTTGACCTCAAAATAAATGTTTGTCACCATGACCTATATTTCATGGACCAGTGATTTTGCTTTATAGCCTGAAGACTTTTTGATATATGAGCCCCATTCTTTGGTATTATGAGACGTGCTGACTCATATCCTTGAAGTATGGTGTTCATACATCAACAAGTCAAACGTTACCCATCCCGGGACATTAATCCTGGGGTCTGGAGTCATGGCATGAAAGCCGGTCCTCTAGGGTACTGATGGTCCATGCTTTCTGATGAGAGGCAGTCGACATAAAATTCTGAAAAAAAAAAAAAAAAAAACAACAACAAAAACACACACACACACACACACCTAGAAGTCGAATAATTTCTAAAATGAAATTACATGGTGAACACTAAGCGTAGAGACCGCACATGTTATGGACAGTCGCAACGCCCGCTGTCCATATGAACAATAAGCGTTGCGCATATCGTACACATGGTCACTAAGCGTCGCGGCTGTTAATAATATGTGCGATCAATACGCTTATTGTTCACCATGTCATTTTAACTGAGATATTAGTCAACTTCAAGATGCTTTTTTAAATTTTAAATGTCGACTGCCACTGATCAGAAAGCATTCATATTTGGACCATCTGTACCCTGGAGGGCCGGCTTTCATGCCATGACTCCAGACCTCGGGTTTGATGACCCAAGATTGTCTTTTTGATATACGAACACAATAAAGTCGAACTTCGATGGCACGAACCACTTTGGGACCATGAAAATTTGTTCGAGACAGCGGTAGTTCGAGCCACAGAGGGATACTATTAGTACCATTCCAGGAGGCATAATGGAGATAATTGTGGATATCTTTTCGGTGTTCTGTATTATAAATGTACGTTGTGTTTACTCATTAGAATCGCCTCATCGAGGCGATTCTAATGAGTATACACAACATACATTAGCAAGGTAATTGGAGAAAATCTTCCTAAATTACCCCTATATCGTATTTGGAGGAACTCCCTGCGGACTGAAGAACGGGTTCGACTCATCCATGGTAAACGAGTCATCGGAGTTCGAGCCATCGAAGATTTACTGTACTTCAGAATACCAACGAATGGTGAATACCATGAACACCATAACTCATATTACCAAAGTATGGTGTTAATAATAATTATAGTAATAATAATGATAACTTTATTTCAAGAGGATAACATATTTGACACGAGTGTCAGTCTGACATATGGTCCTCATTGTAACATTTATATGAGCATGTATGCATTGTTGATAAAAAATTTCCGCACCTAATGATACAAACCAAAGTTAAAACGGCGAACACTATTGTCCTGGAATTGTCCGGGAAATGTCCGGAAATTGTCCGGGAAATTTCCGGGAAATGGGGGGTAGTGGTGCGTTATCCCTAATATCTCAACTTTGGGTGGTCAGCAATTAATAAATTAGTATCAAATAAAATTTCAAGCTCCTTTCTAAAAGATGATTAAAAAGTATTTTTCATTTTTAACATTTTAAGGGACCATTTCTGAAGTTAATTTGTCCGGGAAATTCCCGGATTGTGACCTGGATGTTGGAGTAGTTGTGCGTTATCCCTAATATCTTCACTTCGGGTGGTCAGAAATTAATAAAATTAGTATCAAATCAAATTTTAAGCCCCAATACTAAAAGATGATTAAAAAGTATTTTTCATTTTTAACATTTTAAGGGACCATTTCTGAAGTTAATTTGTCCGGGAAATTCCCGGATTGTGACCTGGATGTTGGAGTAGTTGTGCGTTATCCCTAATATCTTCACTTCGGGAGGTCAGAAATTGATAAAATTAGTATCAAGTAAAAAGTTTAGCTCCATTCTAAAAGATCGTTAAAAATTATTTTTCAGTTTCAACATTTTAAGCGTCCATTTCTGAAATTAATTTAACCGGGAAATTCCCGGATTTGTGGGACATTGGCAAACAGTGCAGATCCAGATCAGATATTTAACCCATATATGCCTCGCGTCCCATTTGTGGGCAATGGCAAACAGTGTAGACCCAAATGATCAGACTCTGCAAAACGTGGCGTCTGATCTAGGCCGCAAAATGCTGGCGATGAATTAGGTGCACGGACTTTGGGTGATTTTACGGACCATTATCAAAGCACTCAGGCATTTTCCAGAAGCACCAGACTGGACTTTTTGCGATGAATGAAGTTTATGCCTGCCTGTATCTTTTTCTTTCAAGAACGCTGACATTTTTCCCCATTTGCCAAACATTCAACTAAATGCTGTCTCATTTTAGACACGTCGAATATTATTCTAGTGTTAAATGAATCCGGAGCAAAACAAAACTCTACCACGTTCGCTATTGCAAAAAGCCCACAATCATTAAAATTCGGTTGTTGTTGAACAGTTGTTCCTTATTTCTGCTTAAAAACATAGGTTGTGGGTACTCGTTGAAACCGTCTCGCAGTTCTATGGAATTCGTACACTCTCTGTTTAGAGCAGAAATATGAAAATATAGGACTTTTTGTTTTATCGGAATTTCATTTTAGGGTTACTAAATTTATATTTTCTAGATCTCTGCTTAAAAGTACAGTATGGTTGCTCGTCAGAACAGCCTCGATGAGGTGATTCTAAAAAGAACCCACAATCGATTTTATGCAGAAATAAGGAAAATAATAATAAACTGCATTTTATATAAAGAAAACTGGGGTTCATGGGAGTATACATTATTTTTCCTATTTTTATGCTCCCCGAAGAATTTCGGGGGAGCATATAGTCGCCGCTTCGTCCGTGCGTCCGTCCCAATCTTGTCAACGCGAATTCTCAGAAACTACTGGGCGGATTTCAATGAAACTTCATGGGACTATTAAGCATCGAAGGTGGATGCGCATATCACCTGCGTGTTTTGGTTCGATGATTTTTCCAACAGATATGGCCCTTTGATGAATTCTGCATGAATATATAGGGTACTGTTCGTGTCCACGCGAATTCTCAGCAACTACTTGCAGAAATTCAACGAAACTTCAATGGAACCTTAAGCAGCAATAGAGGATTAGCATAGTATCCGTGCTATCTGGTTAGATTATTCGTCACAGATATGTGGTACTTTGTTTAAAGCTGCAGTGGTAGGTCACTGTTGCTATTTTTAGAAAAAACTTTGTCATCACTCTGGTGCCTACATTTATGGATGGATTTTAATATAACTTCACACAAATGTTAGGTATGATAATATCTTGAGCATGTTCGACTTTCAGAGTCCATGGCTCAAGGTCAAGGTCACTGCGGCTATTTTTAGAAAAAAACTTTGTCATAGCTCTAGCGTCGTCATTTGCTGATGGATTTTAATATAACTTTACACAAATGTTGGGTGTGATAATATCTCAAGCAAGTTTGACTTTCAGGGTCCTGGGGTCAAGGTCAAGGTCACTGCGGCTATTTTTAGAAAAACATTGTTTTTGCTCTAGTGCCTACATTTATTGATGGATTATAATATAATGTCATACAAATGTTGAGTATGATAATATCTCGAGCAAGTTCAACTTTCAGGGTACTGGGCTCAAGGTCAAGGTCACTGTAGCTAGTTTTAGAAAAAAACTTTGTCATCGCTCTAGCGTCGTCATTTGCTGATGGATTTTAATATAACTTCACACAAATGTTGGGTATAATAATATCTCGAGCAAGTTCAACTTTCAGGATTCTGGGGTCAAGGTCACTGTGGTTATTTTTAGAAAAAACTTTGCCATCGCTCTAGTGCCTACATTTATTGATGGATTTTAATATAATTTCACACAAATGTTAAGTATGATAATATCTCGAGCAAGTTCAACTTATTTTTAGAAAAAAAAAACTTTGTCATCGCTCTAGCGTCGTCATTTGCTGATTGATTTTAATATAACTTCACACAAATGTTGGGTATAATAATATCTCGAGCAAGTTCAACTTCCAGGATCCTGGTGTCAAGGTCAAGGTCACTGTGGTTATTTTTGGAAAAAAACTTTGCCATCCCTTTTCGGCCTACATTTATTGATGGATTTTAGTATTATTTCACACAAATGTTGGGTTTGATAATATCTCGAGCAAGTTTGACTTTCAGGGTCCTGGGCTCAAGGATAAGGTCACTGCGGCTATTTTCAGAAAAAACTTTGTCATAGCTCTAGCGTCGTCATTTGCTGATGGATTTTAATATAACTTCACACAACTATTGGGTATGATAATATCTCAAGCAAGTTTGACTTTCAGGGTCCTGAGGTCAAGGTCAAGGTCACTGCGGCTATTTTTAGAAAAACTTTGTCATCGCTCTAGCATCTACATTTGCTGATGGATTTTAATATAATTTTCGAACCCGTCTGATATTTTATATGCATATAAAGGCACCCAATACCGAACCATACCTGGCGACAGTCCTATGAGGATTGCCTCTGTGTACGAGAGTAAGTTTTCAATAATTTGTATTAAACAGTTCTTCCTTTCATTTATTCGGACTTTTGTGTTGCTGATGTTTGTATGACAGTGCCATCAGGCAAGCTAATCTGTCCACTGACAGGTTTTGTTATACTCCATTTTGAAGTACAGTAAGTATACACAGTATACTGCTCTTTAACTGGAATAATGTTTCCTGTTCCGACTATTGCACGTTCGGGGAGCATCCATCGGTTTCACCGATATTCTTGTTTATCCAAGACATAGGTTATTGTTACTCGTTAGAACCGCCTCAACGAGGATGTTCTTACGATGTTTGCAGTATAAATAAGAAAAATATGACGAATTTTTATCAGAAAAGTAACCATTTTGGATATGTGAAAAAATGCACTATATCTCGAGACCTTAAGTCCTATAAAATTGGAATACAAAGTCTTCTAAATGACCAAAATAGTGTTGAGGGTGTAGTTTAATCTCAATTCAAACAAACAAAATAACAGCATTCAAATATATACATTAAACGTTAAAAGGACCTTGACTATCAAGGCTAGGGTGAGGACAGCGTCCAAACAGCACGTCCCTACTCCCATACTAGTCTAGAATATACATGCACGCTATCTTTGTTTAGCAAAAATTAGAATAGACCAAGTAAGTTATGGATATTTTAGCGTTAGCACTTTACTACATAGGTCGCAAGCTTGTCCATTCGAGTCATTTAAGGCAAAATCCCTCAATGCGTGGGAGTGGGGTCACACGTACCGAGGCATCGATAAATGTCGAAAGGGTGGACGTGAAAGAATGAGGCGGTACCCGATAATTTGCGCAAGTCAATGTGGTTGAGTGCATGTTTGTGTGTGGAGGGGGCGGGGAGTTCATATATCAAAAGTCTTCGGGATAAAAAGCAAAATCACTGGACAATGAAATATGGGTTATGGTGACCTTTATTTAATTTGAGGTCAAATATCGGGTCATACTGACTTATAATACCAAAGTAAGGTGTTCATTTATAAACAAGAGGGCCATGATGGCCCTGGATCGCTCACCTGATCCATAGGGTATCAAGTGGGCCCCTGGGAGAGCCATTATTGGCCCAGGCTATAATATGAAATCGGGCCAAAGGGCTAGGAGGAGATGTTGCTTAAAGGTATTTCTATTTTTAGCTCTGGTGGCCAGTTTGTTCAGCGGAGCAGAACCATTTTAGCAATTTCTGTAAAGGGTCATCCAAGGAACATTTCAGTGAAATTATTTTGAAATCGGGCCAAAGGGCTAGGAGGAGATGTCGTTTAAAGGTTTTTTTCTATTTTTAGCTCTGCGGCTATTTTGTTCAGCAGAGCGGAACCATTTTAACAATTTCTGTAAAGGGTCATCCAAGGAACATTTCAGTGAAATAATTTTGAAATCAGGCCAAAGCGCTAGGAGGAGATGTCGTTTAAAGGTTTTTCTATTTTTAGCTCTGGCGGCCATTTTTTTTCAGCGGAGTGGAACCATTTTAGCAATTTTGGTAGAGGGTCATCCAAGGAACATTTCTGTGAAATTATTTTGAAATCAGACCAAAGGGCTAGGAGGAGATGTCGTTTAAAGGTTTTTCTATTTTTAGCTCTTGCGACCATTTTGTTCAGCGGAGCGGAACCATTTTAGCAATTACGGTAGAGGGTCATCCAAGAAACATTTCAGTGAAATTATGTTGAAATCGGGCCAAAGGGCTAGGAGGAGATGTCGTTTAAAGGTTTTTCTATTTTTAGCTCTGGCGGCCATTTTGTTCTGCGGAGCGGAACCATTTTAGCCATTTCGGTAGAGGGTCATCAGAGGAACATTTCTGTGAAATTATTTTGAAATCGGGCCAAAGGGCTAGGAGGAGATGTCGTTTAAAGGTTTTCTATTTTTAGCTCTGGTGGCCATTTTGTTCAGCGGAGCGGAACCATTTTAGCAATTTTGGTAGAGGGTCATCCAAGGAACATTCCTGTGAAATTATTTTGAAATCGGGCCAAAGGGCTAGGAGGAGATGTCGTTTAAAGGTTTTTCTATTTTTAGCTCTTGTGGCCATTTTGTCAGCGGAGCGGAACCATTTTAGCAATTTTGGTAGAGGGTCATTCAAGGAACATTTCTGTGAAATTATTTTGAAATCGGACCAAAGGGCTAGGAGGAGATGTCGTTTAAAGGTTTTTCTATTTTTAGCTCTTGCGGCCATTTTGTTCAGCAGAGCGGAACCATTTTAGCAATTTCGGTAGAGGGTCATCCAAGAAACATTTCAGTGAAATTATTTTGAAATCGGGCCTAAGGGCTAGGAGGAGATGTCGTTTAAAGGTTTTTCTATTTTTAGCTCTGGCGGCCATTTTGTTCAGCGGAGCGGAACCATTTTAGCAATTTCGGTAGAGGGTCATCCAAGGAACATTTCTGTGAAATTATTTTGAAATCGGGCCAAAGGGCTAGGAGGAGATGTCGTTTAAATGTTTTTCTATTTTTAGCTCTGGTGGCCATTTTGTTCAGCGGAGCGGAACCATTTAAGCAATTTTGGTAGAGGGTCATCCAAGAAACATTTCAGTGAAATTATTTTGAAATCGGGCAAAAGGGCTAGGAGGAGATGTCGTTTAAAGGTTTTTTTCTATTTTTAGCTCTGGTGGCCATTTTGTTCAGCGGAGCGGAACCATTTTAGCAATTTCGGTAGAAGGTCATCCAAGGAACATTTCTGTGAAATTATTTTGAAATCGGGCCAAAGGGCTAGGAGGAGATGTCGTTAAAATGTTTTTCTATTTTTAGCTCTTGCGGCCATTTTGTTCAGCGGAGCGGAACCATTTTAGCAATTTTGGTAGAGGGTCATCCAAGGAACATTTCAATGAAATTATTTTGAAATCGGGCCAAAGGGCTAGGAGGAGATGTCGTTTAAAAGTTTTTCTATTTTTAGCTCTGGTGGCCATTTTGTTCTGCGGAGCGGAACCATTTTAGCAATTTTGGTAGAGGGTCACCCAAGGAACATTTCTATGAAAGTATTTTGAAATCCATTCACTGGTTTGGGAGGAGATGTCATTTAAGTGAATTGTTGACGACGCACGACGCACGACGCACGACGCACACCGCACGACGCACGACGCACGACGGACGCCGGACAAAAGGCGATCACAATAGCTCACCTTGAGCACTTCGTGCTCAGGTGAGCTAAAAAGTCTTCAGGATAAAGGCGAGTGAGTGAGTGTTTGAGTTTTACGTGCCACCAACAGCTACGGTCATACGGAGACGGGACCTCGGTTTAAAGACTCATCCGAAAGACTGGGGAAGCCCGGGATCGATCCTGCGACCCCTGGTTTACAAGGCGAGTAGCGTAACCACTACACCACGGAGGCTTCTAATCAGGATATAAGGCCAAATCACATGACCATGAAATATAGGTCACAGTGACCTACATTTTTTAGGTCAAATGTCGGGTCGAACTGTATCATAATACTGATGTTTGATGTTCATACATCAAAAAGTCTTGAAGATAAAAGTCAAACTCACTTGCCAGTGAAATAGGCCCAGATTGACGTACATCCCGATAAGAGTCCGAATCCAGCCCCGGTAACGCATTGCAGTCATTATTTTCCATTGATCATGACGTAACCATTGTATGACTTATCAATAATTGGATATGAGCGGTTGATACTGTATTCAGATCTTCACGCATATGATCGACGTCTATTGCCAGTTTGGCAATATGAACAATAAGCGTTGCGTCGACAATCTGTAAGTTTTTCTTTGAAGACTGGAACTGTACCTACATTACACTGAAATTGTGCGAATAGTGTATCAATTTTCATTCGTGCATTTTTGTATAGCGCATATTTTGATGTATGAAGCATCTCCGGTTTCTTCAAATGCAATTGTCAAGTCTTTGTAACACTATCTATTGAAGTGGTTTGATTTATAGCTAAGTTACCAATCACACCCTCCAACAGTGACAAAATCTGGGTGGCTCTTTACTCTTTCTCTTGTAGTTTTCAATTGCGGGTAATTTCAAAGGTCACGTGATGATAAAGATTAACGCAGTCATATTTCCATTGCTTATTACAGACATTCTCCAATCGTTCTGTGCTTTGTCACATTTGTACGAATAGATGAGCGGCTGTCATATGTCACAAGATATGCATGTATAGTTCCAAATTGTCATATAAACGGGCATGAGTATAGATGACACAGGTATTTCCTGCATTTAACGGGAATGGGAACACATTCAGGGGAGGCAACTCCTGCAAAAGTATTTTTGTCTCCCATGTCAATAGGGGTCAACTCTTAAAGGAAATAATTTACTCGTGAGCAAATTCTTTCCTTTAAATGTAGACCCCCTTTTCAGTTGGTCAGGGCTTATAGAAAAGCGAACAGGAAGTCCCGAAAGTTGTCGCCCTTTGAAAAATGGCGAAACAATCTGCCAGGTGTTCCCATTCCCCTTAAGGGGAGGATCGTGTTTGTTGTAACGTTTATTAAGCTACCCTGAAAGGGTATATACTCTTGAAAGAAACAAGCTGCTCCTTGGAGCGAATTCGTTCCTTTAAGATTAGATCCCTATTGTTAGGAGATACAATATATAATTAACCGTTAAGATGCCAAGAAAATGTCGCATAAGGAAACCACGCCTATACAAATATATTGTAAATTTTACCACCCAAAAATAAAAATTTTCAGATGAAAAAAATCTATATTTTTCTCATTTCTGCTCAAAACATAGATTGTGGATACTCGTTAGAACGCGCGAGGCGGTTCTAACGAGTATCAACAACCTATGTTTTTGAGCAGAAATAAGAAAAATAATGTAAACCTCTGGAAACCCCAGTTTTACTATATAAAAGTGGGTTCATAGGGGTTAAATTTATAAAGGCGTGTTTTCGTGATGAATGTTTACTAGTATGTCATCTTCTGCATCTTCTTGCAAACTGCTCAAACATATTTTTGCATACAGCAAACACTGTGGACCCTAATCAGACTGCTCCGTCTGATCTGGGTCAATACAGTTTGAAAAAAAAAGAAGACTTTTAAAGTTACCAGCAGACGACTGTTGTCTTGATTGGCACTTTATGGGTTACAAGAGTAGTCTCCCAGGAAGATGGAACATTTCCCTTAATCATGTTTCATTTAGGCCGTGAGGCTAGCGCATCGGTTAACGCACCTCCAGTTTTTACCTACTGAATACAATGATAGGTCAAACAATCCATCTTACAGACCAAGGCCTTACTTGTGCCCTGAAGCTTTCCATCAAGCGAAAATGTGGCGTATTACGTGTGCCAGTCAAAGACACGGACCACTCTATGCATACGTTGTCCCGTCAGTATCTTCGATAGGCTCCGTATGGACTCCTAGGTCTGCCTGATCGATGTATATGAACAGACGTATACCTGGGTAATCCCCGGGTCCCCCCACATCTATTTCTCTATATAAAGTGAGGTTTACACAGTTGTTCATTTTGTGGACTATTGAACCTAATGTGATGTCCATCAGTAAAAATAATATTTAACTCATCAAGCCAGTAATTCGTAAAAGATTGGTTTGGTAAGTGAGAAGAAGATAAAATGAATGTTCCCACACTTTAAGGAGAATGGGAACACCTTCAGGGGAGAAAACTGCTGCAAAAGTATTTTTGTCTCCTATGTCAATAAGGGTCATCTCTTAAAGAAAAGAATTTGCTCATGGGGAGTAAATTCTTTCCTGTAAGACTACCCTTTTTCAGTGGAACAGGGGTAATAGAAAAGCGAACAGACAGTCCCGAAAGTTGTCTCCCTTTGAAAAATTGCCAGGCATTCATCTTCCCATTAAAATTGGAAACATTTACTATACTTTGCCCCTCATTTTTTACACCAAAGCACGGGTTGTTGATACTCCATCTCTTGTATTGGTAACGAGCACCAAAGCCGGCCCCCGCCCATCGGGGCTTGAAGAAATAGATGGACTGCATGATGCTTCCACGCAGAGCTGAGACCGACCCGCACACCAGTACTGGTAAACCGTTTAGAGGATCTAAGCCTGTCCAGGCAAAGCGGTGCGAGACGGGCCGTCCATGCTCATAGACCCTATTGGTTTCATTGGGCGACAGTGCTTGAGATGTCATTTCATCTCAATGTCGGGTAAAAGTCTCACAAAATTGGAAGCAACGTCTCCAAAATGACCTTTACAGTGTTGACGGGGACGTTAAACCTAAAATCAAACAAACGCGCACCAAAATGCTATATCTGTGACAGAAAAAAAGGGAAAAAAGAGTAAAATAGAAGTGAAAGATATGACCAGGAATCGATACAATTACCTCACTTCCCAAATCCAAGACATCAAAGGGAAAGAAATACGAACAAAAAATAACCACTAAAACCAAAAGTCACAAGCGGAAGTTACTTTTCCACAAAATAGCCAAACAGAATGGACACACCTTCAGCAGTAGGAATTCTATCATACGATTGTATGGCATAATTTCTATACATGTTCATAGCCGTTTTATTCACGATTGGCAAGGCGGCGCTTTGCATCTGCAATATTCAAAATGAACTCACCAAATTATGTGGCTTCAACTGCAACACAAACAAAGGTATGGTTTATATTGCCATTTAGTCTGCTTGCAAAAAAGCGTGCGAAAGGCAATCAACGAATCGTTTGAGGACCCGATGAATTTGGAATATACTGATAACATCTGAACGGCCCCCCTCTGCCAGTCATAATTCCCAGCGACTTCTATGCTCTTAAAAAAAATCTGCTCCTGGGAGCAAACGTTTTCCATTAAAGGTTGACCAGTCTTTCCTTTCAGAATCAGAATCAGAACTGTTACTGGTGACACGTCAAATGACATTCATACACCAGGACCAGTGAAATGGGAAGTTAGTCCCTAGCTCTCACCAAAGAGGTAAACTTAGCTACACAGTCATCAGCACTTTCAGCTGTCGAATCGGGAAGGGCATTCCAATCTCTAATGGTTCGGGGGAAGAACGATTCTTTATAAATGTCAGTTCCTGCAGTAAGGGTCTGAAACGTCATTGAATGGTGATTTCTACAGTGACTAGCTGGGGGAACAAAGTCATCTGTTGGAATGCTGGCAGCACCCTTTAGACCGTTGTATAAAAGGATGAGCCTACTGTCTTTCCTCCTTTTCTTGAGAGACTCTCATTTTAATTTTCCAATTATTCCAGTCAGGCTCCCAGTTACAAAGCAGTAATTGCCTGTTACAAATCTAGCCGCTCTATTCTGAACTTTTTTCAATTTCTTCGTTAAGGACCACTCCACTAGGGTCCCAGATACAACTACCATATTCCAAGATTGAGCGAACAAGACCTTTATATACTACCTCTTTTACATCCTGAGGGCACTGATGAAGATTTCGCCTCAGGAAACCAAGTGTCCTATTTGCCTTAGTACACATGTTGCTAATATGAAGGCTAATACCCCATATTTCTCAGTGTACAAAAAATCCACAGATAGTCTTTGTTTGATTTGAGGTTTAACGTCCCCGTCAACACTGTAAAGGTCATTTTGGAGACGTTGCTTTCAATTTTGTGGGACTTTTACCCGACATTGAGATGAAATGCCTTCTCAAGACCTGTCGCCCAATTAAACCAATAGGGTTTATAAGCACGGACGGCCCGACTCGTGCGCATCGCTTTGCCTAGGCAGGCTTAGATCCTCTAAGCAGTTTACCAGTACTCGTGAGCATGTCGAATTCAGCTCTGCGTGGAAGCATCATGCAACACATATATTTCTTCAAGCCCCGATGGGCGGGGACCGCCACAGATAGTCAATTTTTGAAATGGCATACAATGTAATACGCTATCAATTTCCTTTAAAATATTTTCAATACAAATTGTAATTCACTGAGCCATGCCGAAAACATGCACTCTCGCATTTAAGGGAGTGAAGTGAAACAACAAAATATTGAGATTATAGATTAAAATAGCCTCCCTTATTATTTGAAGTCCTAAAAACATTGTTCCCTTCAAGACAAATTCTGATATGGCATACTTTTCTGGATACACAAATAAACGTCGTCGTCAAAGACGACACTAGCCTCTACATGCTTTGGTTAAAACAATATTTATTCTTTTAAATAAATATGCAAGTTACAACAGTATATGTACAAATTGCAATGGCAGGATTTGAAAACCAGCGAAACGCTTATGTGAATCATCTACATGCTTTTGCACTATCAGACCGCCCTTATATATGAACTCTGTGAACAATTCTCTTTCTACCAGACTATTACAGAACCAACTCACTGTACTGAAAACTCATTAATTCTTACTAACGGCAAAAGTAATCTTATTAATAGTGGTGTGGTAGAACATTCCTCCGCCAGGACATTTGTTACCACAGCACTGTCTACTGTCGACTTCAGATATTATATCCTCTTACACACCACATTTGGAGTTACCAAAGAGGCGAATACGAATAGTTACGGGCCTCCGTGGCCTAGTGGATAAGAGCGCTGACCCTTAGTCATTAGGTCTCTCACCGCCGTAGGTTCGAGCCTCGCTCGGGCCACGTGTGAGACGCCAAGTTCTGCAGCGGAAGGTCAGGTGGTTTTTCTCCGGGTACTCCGGTTTTCGCCCACCTCTGATTAACGTTCGGCTCGATATGAGTGAAATAATCTTGAAAGGGCCGTAAAACCCAAACCAAAAAAAAAAAAAAAAAAAAACAGAATACGAATAGTTAAAGACGAAACCCAGCAGGCACACGTCGCAAGGGCAACGTCAAATCAACGTCGGTGCAACGTCACGACGTTGCACCGACGTTGATGTGACGTTGCATAAACGTGATGACGTTGTATCGACGTTGATATGACGTCGCAATTACGTCATGTGCCTGCTGGGAAGTGGCTGGTGCCGAATGGAACTAGTTATCAGATCCATATCGATGTCGTTTACATCACGCAGCATAATGTATTCCCAACAAAAATCATAAGAATCTTATCCACTTTGGATACCTTCTAATACGGAGACGCAAACGAGCATATCCGGTAAAGGGCAAGGCATACTGACACTGACGGGCTGTAGAACAAATTTAGGAAACTTTGGAACGAGATAACAGTATCCATCCGCCTAACTGAACAACAGGTCAAACAAACTGAAACTAAATATCTCTGTTCTAAACACTGGTGGTACACCTTAAATGCTTTAAAGTCCTGTGTTCCGACAATGGAAAATGGTGAACACATGCCCGACAAAGCTCACTTCTTGAACAACATTTTTGGACGGGTTTTTAAAAAAGAAATCCGTCCTTTAAAATAGCGATGTCCGGGCGGGCGGGCGTCGTCCGAGGTTTTACCCGGTTTTGGTTAACCCTTTTTCAAAGTGATAGGTGAAAAACATATGTTCGAAAAATGACACTTTTCACCAAAACGTTGGTCCTCGGTGCGTTTAATGAATTGTATTTTAAAGGAATACTTCCAATGAAGCAACAGTCCTAATATAAAAGCAATCCACTGAAGAATAAAGGTAAGGTTTACCTTTCTGTTCTGGACTACGGATCAAGGGGTTGTAGTTCGAATCCTGGTGGAGGAGCCTTTTTTTTTCTCCAGGAATATACATACACAGTTATTATCCCCCAGCACAACGAAGTCCTGGGTTCAAGGTCAAGATCACTGTGGCTATTTTTAGAAAATCATTGCCATTGCTCTAGTTCCTACATTTATAGATAGGTTTTAATATACCTTCACACAAATATTGCTTATGATGATATCTTGAGCAAGTTCGACGTTCAGTGTCCTAGGCCCAAGGTCAAGGTCACTGTGGCTATTTTGAGAAAAAACAAACTTTGTCATTGCTCTAGTGCCTACATTTTTTGATGGATTTTAATGTTACTTCACACAAATATTGGATATGATAATACCTCGAGCATGTTTGACTTCCAGGGTCCTGAGCTGAAGGTCAAGGTCACTGTGGCTATTTTCTGAAAAAAAAAAAAATGTCATCGCATTAGAGCCTACATTTATTGATGGATTTACATGTAGCTTTATACAAATGATGGATATGATAATATTTTGAGTAAGTTTGACTACTTTTAGAAAAACTTTGTGATCGCATTAGAGCATCGGAGGTAATAAATTATTGTTTTACAAATGTATATGAACGTATTTTATCTTTATCTGTCTTTTAACCGTCCCGTACACAATTGGAAAAATCTAGTCCACTGACAAATGTAAGTAGAAAATACGACATGTTCCAAGTTAAAAAATATTGACTGTATCAACGGCGTGCTGTGTAACAAATTGCAGAACGAATTAAATTTTGATTTTTTAAATATTCAGAAATATTCGTTAAACTTTCAAAAGTTTGCGTTGAGTGTATGTTTTATTATAGCTCTTGAAAGCTCAGCTAGATGTTCACTTTCAATCTTCACGGGCGTGACACAAAATTTAGTCAACTTCGTATTATACTTTTTGCTTAAGTTGAGTCAAGCAAAAGCGTGTCTTTGGATAAATGCGTTAATCGAAGGCTCCGATGCGCAGATTGAACTGAGCCTATGATGGACGCTCTATGGATAGCAGTTGTCCCCAAGCTTCTGTATGCACACTGGGAAGGTTGTGTTCGGACTGAGTGGTTAAGCAGGCTGATTCGAGTCAACAGCTTAGCGCCCATGCCAGGAGGTACAGTTCGACGCAGCTCGTAGTTATTATTGGGTGTATCGTTTTCTTTAAAAAAAATGACAGCTAGAAATGCATTAGAAATTATTAAAATTGTGCTTTTTTTATTGTTGTCAGCTCATCTGAGCACGAAGTGTTCAAGTCGCTATGTGTCCGTCGTCGGTCCATCTGTCCGCCCATCAATAATTTCTTCAACTGACAACTCCTAAACCACTGAGACAATTTCAAAATAGATGTTTCTGTTGTCATCCTGTACCAAATTACTTAACTTAACAAGATGACCACCAGAGCTAAAAATAGAAAATGACAAAAAAAAAAAAAAAAAAAAAACTTTAAACGACATCTTCGCCTAGGCTAATGGCCCGATTTCAAAATAATTTCACAGACTGTTCATTGGATGACCCTTAACCAGAAATGTTAAAATAGTTATACTCCTCTGAACAAAATAGCCGCCAGAAATAGAAAAATCTTTAAACGACATCTCCCTCTAGGCCGATGTCCCGATTTCAAAATATTTTCATTTGATATGTAAAATCGTTCGACTAAGTTGAAAAAATAGCCACAGAGCTAAATATAGAACTAACCAATGGCATGATTTCAAAATAAATTTCAGAGAATTTCCCTTTGGTGACCCTCTACCAAATATTGCTAAAATGGTTCTCCTCCGCTGAACCAAATGGCCACCAGAGCTAAATAGAATAACCCATAAACGACATTTCCCTTTAGGCCCATGGCCTCATTTCAAAATAATTTCTTCGGGTGATCTCTACCAAAACTGTTTAAATGGTTCTGCTTTGCTGAACATAATGTACGCCAGAGCTAAAAACAGAAGGAAAAAGCCTTTAAACGACATCTCCAGTGCCAATTGCCCGATTTCAAAATAATTCATGGAAATGTTCCTGGGGTGACCCTCCACCAAAATTGCTAAAATGGGTCTGCTCCACTGAACAAAACGTCGGCCAGATTTGTAGACACGCCATCTCCTCCTAAGCCAATGGCCCGATCACAGAAATGTTTCTTGGGTAATCCTCTACTCCAAATTGCTGAAATTGTTCCGCCCGCTGAACAACATGGGGAACAGAGCTAAAATAAGAAGAAAAAATATACTTTAAACAATATCTCCTCCTGTGCCAGTGACCTAATCTCAAAATTATTTTATAGAAATGTTTCTCTTATGCTCCTTTTCCAAAATTGCTTAAATAGTTCCACTCTGCCAATTAAGATGGCTGCCAGAGTTAAAAAAAAATAGACATCATTTCCCATTTCGAAAACACGCCTATACAAATACACTGTAAACTCTACCGCCGAAAATGGGAACATTTTAGGCTGACAAATTGTGATATTTTTCTTATTTCTGCTCATAATATAGATTGTGGGTACTCGTTAGAACCGCCTCATCTATATTTTAGAGCAGAAATAAGATCAATAAGGTTTACCCCTGTAAACCCCAGTATTACTATATAACAGAGGGGTTCAAGGGTGTCAAAATTATACAGGCGTGTTTCCGTGCTGTTTTAAACCACTGATAATACCCAGTATACACTCAGAAACAATAACACCCACCTTGCTGTATATGTCAGTGCTATGATTTTACAATGACATTTGGGCAGGTTCTTAACCCTTCTCTTGCTGAATATTCAGTTTAACCACACCCATTTCTGACTTTGAACCAATCAGATGACTTTATGTAATTTATTCCTACAAATTCATAAACTGAATGTCAAACAGTGTAGATCCTGATCAGATGGCTTCTTCAGAAGCCATCTGATCTGGATCTATACTGTTTGCAAAGAAAGGGGTTGTCGTGAACAGCAAGATAAGGTTTAATAATAGATTTGAAAGTGCAATCTGTTCCAGCTTCAAAAATAAAAGGCAATTGCCATAGTCCTGATCTTTGTTTTACTTCTACTTTGCACAGAAACACTCGATGATCTACCGTTTTGTTACTTCATAACTCAGGTGGGCGAATTAGGTCCATCATAGACCGCTTGTTTTGATTTTGAATTTACGCCCTTTTAAGATTATTTCGAGCCGTTTTAATCAGAGGTGGACGAAAAACCGGAGTACCCGGAGAAAAACCACCAGACAATCCGGTGAAGAACTTGGCGTCTCACATGTGACCCATGCGAGGTTCGAACCCTTAGCGGTGCGATTAAGTGAATAAAGAGACGGCGCTCTTACTCAATAGTCAACGAAGGTCTGTTACAATGTATTAACAGGAAAGCAGGAGGCATATTGTTATAATCCATTTTAATTGCTTGTCAAACTTCAGTCTAATGCACTTGTGTGTGTAACGTGACGTCTGATTGCGTAATGTCAAAATTTTGCGACAGTATATTCTGCGGTATATTGTCGCCAGCCCGACGTCGTCTTGTCTTCTAACACTGGTCGCCTATAGACGGATCCAATGTTTTGACACGTGACCTTGTTTACTTGTCTCTATGCATGCGTAAAACTACTTTTCCTTTTGATAACGATCTTTCGTGGTTGGCAAAAAGCCGCTGGTTCCATATAAACACATTGTAAATAGGTTTAATATTACTGGCATATTTTAGTTGACTGATACAGAAAATCGACCGAATTACACTTTAAATCAGTAGATAAATATATTCTAGACTTCATTCCTGCATCTTCCGCATTTTAGTCATTCGTTTTGCGTATTTTATTACAAATAATTAAGACCATCCGGCCTCGTTTGATTTGATTTGAAGTTTAACGTCCTCGTCAACACTGTAAAGGTCATTTTGGAGATGTTGCTTCCAATTTTGTGGGACTTTTACCCGATACTGAGTTGAAATGACATCTCAAGCCCTGCCGCCCAATGAAACCAATAGGGTTTATAAGCATGGACAGGCCGACTCACACTGCATTGCCTGAGCAGGCTTGGATCCTCTAAGCGGTTTACCAGTACATGTGTGTGGTCGGTTTCAGCTCTGCGTGGAAGCATCATGCAGCCCATCTATTTCTTCAAGCCTCGTTACTTGCCAAAGTTTAACAGGTAATTATCATCAAAACATCCACAAATATTCTAGAAGCCAATAATTACTAGCTAAGACATGTCTATTTTAAAAGTTTAAAGGTCAATCTTGTCGTTTCGATTCCAAACAAAATACAAGTTTACAGAAAATAACGTCACATTTACAATGGCGACAAACGGCCAAAGACGTTTTTGCCCACCACCGGTAAGCCCCGGCAAATAGTATTATTGAGAGATGACGTAGTGTTTGGATGTGTCTATATGGTAGCTGTGCACTATATACGGGAGGTACTGGGTTTTATCACTTTGGGACAGAGCTTTTAGTTGCAGTCTAAATACCAGGCAGGCTTGCATTGGATAAATATCCCATGTTTCATTTCAATGTGAGAAAAGGATAGTTATAAGAAAATAAAATGACGTGTGTTTTATAATTATATCTGCAAGCTCAAAGAAATTGTTGCTGATTTTATACTGTCACCTCTCCTTTAAAAAGCCGGCTTGTATTCACTGCGAATGTGCATGTAAACAAACATGGCGGACCATAACTTGAAAAGGAGACGGGCAACATGTGGATTTTTTCTCATCAACTTGTTGAGCTAGGATTGCTCTATAAATGAGTAAGGTTTGAAAAGTTTTTGTGGGAGCATGTAAAAGGTTACTATTGTCGCCTATGGAAAATATTTAGTGGTAAGCTCCCAAAAAGCTAGTGGTAAATCTAGTGATATAATGAGTGACAAAGCACTATGCGAAAAAGCGTGACGCAAAGAGCCGCCGTTTTATGACTTTTTCAACGCCGTCGATCGTTTCCTTGGCGTCTGACGGAGTAGCGACTTTTTCACGCATCAAAAGTACGCTACAAAAAGGTAACTGCATGTGGCACAGTCAAACATGTTGGTGGAATTTCTTCCAACAACGGCGGAATGTTGAGAGAATATGAAGGAAACAACAGCATTCTCGTAGTCGACTTACAGTGTGTTACATGAAGAATCGAAATAGGTCAGATCTATTGTAATATATCAGTTTGTCTGTAAGTTGAAGTACATAAATCACTCAGATACACCTACCTTACAACTGACCTCCAAACAGTAATAAATCACTGTTAGACAAATCACTGGTAGAGCTGCTCTATTGCTTAATCAGCGCTTTGCATTGGCTGGCATTCGGTTTTACGCAGCTCAAAGGGCTTGCCGCTTTGTGCAAAATAGTATGTATATCTTTCAATAAATCAGCTAAGGTGCATTAGAATGGGATAAATGTATCGTCGTTTGTGGAGGAAAAAAAAAGTCGGATTTACGATCGCAAATTCCGTTTTACGCTCCGCTGTCGTGTCGCCGTAAAACGAAATTACGACCGTAAAACCTCCGAATTACCTCCCCAAATGACAATAGTGAATATAGTTATCCCCTTAACAACTCGAATACCTTCAGAACCATGAAATTTGTCCGAGATAGGGTCCGTTCGAATTATCGACGCTTAACAATAAAGCCAAGTCACATTACGAAAACACACTTTAACAAATACAGTAAAATTCGTCTATTAAGATCACCTTTTAGACTGTTCAAAAGTGGTCTTTACCAGTCCCAAAGGTGATCCCTGACCAGAGGACACTGAAGCTAGAAACCATAAAGAAATAGTCTATGAATTAAAAATCACTCTTTTTCAAATTTTCGGCCCTTGGCCTTCTTCAGGAATCTATTAATTCATCGAACAACTAAGTGACACCCATCTTGTGATGCTGACAGGAAGAAAGTAATGATGATCTGCCGTAGCCAGGGACGACGTCGTGTCACTTCCTTAAAGATGCAGACAATTGGCGTAACGTCTATCTATAAATCGAACACCCCACTGTAATACCCCACTATTATTTAATGTAATTTATATGTAATAAAGAAAATGTATGTGCATCCTTCAAAATAAGCTTTTAAAAGCAGAATTAGTCTTAATTTTAGGTGGTCTTAATAGCGTAATTTCACTGTACATTGTAAACTTTACCATCGGAAAAACGACAATTTTCAGATGAAAAATTGCGATAGTTTTCTTATTTCTGCTCAAAATATCGAGGCGGTTCTAATGAGTACCCACAATCTGTATTTTAGAGCAGAAATAAAAAAAGTAAGGTTTACCCCTCTATAACCCAGTTTTACTACATGAAAGTGGTAAGAATTATATAGCCGTGTTTTCGTGATGATGACAAATTAATGAGATCATATAAAAATATTATTTTTGAATAAAATTAAGTCGGGATTGGTTTTGGTCTGCCTCTTGTGTATAACAATTGAAATGGTAAACTGCACTTTACATGTTATTAACCCTTTTGTACCAAATGGTATCTTCCTCCTATATATGATATGGGAGTCCATTTCGAAATTTAGGGGTGACAGGTTGTGTTATATTTAAAATTTATATGGAAAACAGCTGACTTTTTCGCAAATAGTGTAGGCCCTGATCAGACGCCGCGTTCTGTGGCGTCTGATCTGGGCCTGTACTGTTTGCTAGGGTACCCGTCTTGGGGTTTCCGGTACAAAGTGGGTTAATAAGGGATTATACGCAGTGGGGAAGGGACCAAATAATGTCGCCAAATATTTTCAAATACTAAAAATGTAAATGAGATTTTTTTTTTCACACAAAATATTAAAAAAGCCTGTTAGACATGTCATCCTGTTAAAGTATAAATTGCAACACTGTCGTTATTCTTTACATGATACTCATGTTGTCACATCAAATTTAATTCCTGGAGTAACATTATAGTTTGGATAAACACAGAACGCATTTAATTTACCAACTCTGACCCTCAACCCATTCAGTACCAGAAACCCCTAAAGGGGTACCTTGGCAAACAGTGCAGGCCCAGATCAGACGCCACAGAACGCGGCGTCTGATCAGTGCCTACACTGTTTTCAAAAAGTTAAGCCATATCCGAAATATTTTTTTAGAGAACACAACCTGACACCTCTAAATTTTGAAATGGACTCCTGCTATATATAAAGAGGCGGATTCCATTTGGTAAAAAAGGGTTAAATAATAGTGGGGCGTTACAGTGTCTCCGGTTCCTACTTTATAAAAATATTAATTAAGTCTTCTTTAAAGAATGATTTTGTTACAGAAATGGTACCTACGGCGATAAATTTGAAACGAGTCAGAGTATGGGGTGACGTTTTTCTATTTAATCCATATATATAGATATCCATAATTCGATTTATGAACGTCCATAAATCAAATTATGGATATCCATTAATCAGCCGAATAATGGATACCCATAATTCGAATTATAGATATCCATATATCGAAATACGGATATCCATAATTCGATTTATGGATATCATTAATTCAGAGCAATTTATTTGGAATAAGTGATATCCATAAGTCGAAAAATGGATATCCATAAATCGAATTATGGATATCTATAAATCGGGCTGAATTATGGACAACCATATTTCCAATAATAGATATACATAATTCACCGCAAAAGCCTTTGGTGTCATTCATTATTTATTGTAGTTATTTGCCAAGACGAATTATGGATATCAATAAATCGAATTATGGATATCCATAAATGGACCGAATTATGGATATCCATAATTCGAATTAATGATATCTTAATTCGAATTATGGATATCCATAAATCGATCTGAATTATGGATACTTATAAATCGAATTATGGATATCGATGAATAATTATGGATATCTATAAATAGAAAATAAATAGTAAAAGGGCGTCCCATTTTGGTGTGCATGGATAGTCGCAAGAATCATGTGCGACCAGCAAAGACTCAGATCAGCCTGTGCAGCCCAAAAAGTTGATCTGAGTCTTCGGTGATTCAATTAGGCATAGCTTGATTCTGACACATCCACATAGATCAAAAGGAAGATGGCTGAAGAGCAGACTGATTGCATTATTCACTGGTCGAAAACGTCATGTTTCTTTTTTTTTGTTTTAGTTTCTCGACTCTTTCAAGAGTATTTCGCTTATATCGAACCGATTAAACGTCATGTTGTACGTATGTTTTCATGTGCATCATGTTTTGTTTTTGTTTGTTTGATTTGAGGTTTAACGTCCCCGTCAACACTGTATAGATCATTTTGGAGACGTTGCTTCCAATTTTGTGGGACTTTTACCCGACATTGAGATGAAATGACATCTCAAGCCCCGTCGCCCAATGAATCAAAAAGGGTTTATAAGCATGGACGGTCATCATGTTTGTGACGGACTAATGTTGCCAGTTATGACTGAAAAAGCACACTGGGTGTTGTGTGATTCAATGCTTTTAACCCTTCAACCGGAGAAGATACTATCCAGTTGTGAAGGCCTCATCAGGATTAACACTGTTTGTAATAATGTAGAAGTTGCTCTGATTTTCCTAACAACACCTTTCATTCTTCTCGATACGCCAGTTTCTCGTGATAAAAACTTCATCGTTTTTAACGAGAATGGGAAAACCTGGTAGATTTTTCCGACATTTTTCAAAGGGAGACACCTATCGGGACTTCCTATTCGCTTTTCTATATGCTCTGTCCCACTGAAAAAGGAGTCTACTCTTAAAGGAAAGAATTTGCTCCTCAGAGGAGCAAATTCTTTCCTTTAAGTGTTGACCCCTATTGACATGGGAGACACAAACACTTTTGAAGGAGTTGCCTCCCTTGGAGGTGCAGCCATTCCCATTAAGAAACAGAAACTTGAAATCTCGCGTTTTCCGGTATGGCAAGTTCACATCTCGCCTATTGATAAAATCGTTTAAATAAATGTATCGGAAGTTTACTCCACGGCGTAAGATCATTATTTCTGAGCTGAAGTATATTCACCCATATATGCATTATGCATTTGGACATTTGAAAGCAATGTATTTTATTTCGCCTCTGCCGATGTTAATCTTTCAATGGGAGTTGTGAGGTATTTGTGTCGATTCCTGATCATTACATTCACTTTTATTTTGTTGCTACAGATGTTTGCTTAAAATATGGATTGTTGGTAAAACAAAGCCGTCACATCTTAACTCATCACGAAAACATGTCTATATAATTTTACCCCACCTTGAAGCCCACTTTTATATATACCTGGCAAAAAAAGTTCTGCACAACTGGGTTTTTTCGACCTGTTTGCCTAAAAGATAAATATACAGAAAAAAATAATTACACCTCAAGAGGTTCACTTCTGATCCGACCATCAATCTTCCGAAGACTCCTAACCTAATTCTGGAAGACGAAGAAAATTTAACTCAATCCTGATTATAAACAGAAATCAAAACAATAATATTATCACTGAGTCATGAATAATGGTTCTCCGAAGGCACATGGGGTAGGTTGTCAAAAAATGACAAAATCACAGTTTCTGAACTGTAACTCAATAATCAATAATGGGTATAGCCACCAAGATTCACACGACACTCGTCAAGTCTCCTCCTCATGGAATTCACCAGTCTTATATGATACTAAGGAATCGCAGCCCATTCTTGGAGTAGAAGTCTCTGCAAGTCTGGAAGTCTTGTGTGTTTATTGACCCGTTTGTTTACAGCCCGACCAAGAATATCCCACAAATGTTCAATGCACGCCAAGTCAGGGGACATCGGTGGCCACTCAAGTCTCTGCACACCATTCTGCTGCAGGAAAGCATCGACAATCCTGGCACGATGTGGTCTCGCATTGTCGTCCTGGAAGATGGAGTTCTGACCCATCTGTCTGAGATACGGTACAACATGAGGTCTTAGAATTTCGTCAATGTACCGACGACCATTCAAGTTTCCGAGCAATACGACAAGAGCAGTTCTGCCATTATAACTGATACCTGCCAAACCATTACACTGCCGCCGTTGTAAGCTGTTGTTGGTAGGTCATTAGGCTCAAGGTGCCTCTCCCCAGTGCGACGCCAAACTCAGGCTGATCCGACCATCAATCTTCCGAAGACAAAATCTCGACTCGCCGGAAAAAAGAACTTCCGACCACTGCCGTCGGTTCCATCTGCCATGTCGTGCACAAAACTGTCGCCGTAGAGCCCTGTTCCGTTGAGAAAGCTGGGGCTTCCAAGCCGGTTTTCTGGATTTGAACCCCGATGCTCGAACTCTGTTCCTGACTGTCTGCACTGAGATTCGACGTGCGCCAGGCCCCCGTTGTTGTCTCAACATTCTGTCCAAACTGGGACCATCAACAAAACGCCGCCTTGCTACAGTTACCGCAATGTATCGGTCTTCACGATGGGTGGTAACTCTCGGTGGTCCGGATCTGGGTCGGTCGGAAACAGCCCCCGTTGCTTGATGACGCTGACGAATGCAGACTATAGTGCTGCGATGCACGTTGAACTGATTAGCAACATCTTGCGGATGAGCCTCCGCCTCAAGCGCCCGGGCTCTTTATCCATCAGTTGGCTTTCTCAAAGCTCGGAAAGGTCTAGCATTCGCCATTGTTGTAACCAAATACTTAATAATGGGAAATTAAAATTGATTTAATGAAATGATTAACATCTTTAAAAAATCATGCAAAAATGCAGTTGGACATGTAGCCTATTCTATGGATGTTATTGGATAAGAAATTTGATGGTGACTTTTGTCAAAAATGTTGACTCTTAAAATCGCATGCAGCACCAATATTACAAAAGCCAGGTAACAGAACATCACAAGCCAACGTTTGCAGCAGCAGTAGCAGCAACAACAAGAGCAGCATTTTACCAAAATTTATCAAAGACCCATTAAAATAATGCCTTTCATCCTATACGCGTTTAAACGTCTTAAGCCAACAGACGGACAGGTAATAAACGATCGCATTGAAAATCGATAATTTTGTCATTTTGACTGCCGACCCCTGGTGCCTTGTCAGGCCAAAATCTCCAGCATTTCTTGTGAGATTTTGATTCTGTTTAAAGCAAACTGTTTCCAAAAGGGTAAGCTATAAGCTGATATGTTATATGTAAACAGATACTGCATGTGAGTAAAATAAATTGGCAAATACCCCAGTTGTGTAGAACTTTTTGCCGGGTATAGTAAAACTGGGATTTACAGGGGTAAACCTTATTTTTCATATTTCTGCTCTTAAATATAGATTGTGGTTATTTTTCTTGTTTCTGCTCAAAATATAGATTGTGGGTACTCGTTAGCCTCGATGAGGCGGTTCTAACGAGTACCCTCTGCTCGAAAATATAGATTATGGGTACTCGTTAGAACCGCCTCGATGATGCGGTTCTAGCAAGTACCCACAATCTATATTTTGAGTAGAAATAAGACTAGAAATGCGTCCATAGGACACGGATGCCCCCGCCTGAAAATATGTCTAGGTTCGTATTCATCCATTGATAGTTATTGACCGTGTTGGTTTTGGCCCTTTTTTCACATTTGACCTCTAAGTATGACCTTGACCTTAGTTTTGCATGAAGTTGTAAGGACCTTGGTTTTGCATGATGGCCAACATTTCTGCCAAGTAATTTCAAAATCCATCCAGAGATAAGAAAGTTATTGACTGTGTTTAAGTTTCGGACCATTTTTTTACCTTTGACCTCTAAGTATGACCTTGACCTTGGAGGTACGGATCTGGGTTTGCACGTGACACATTGTCTCATGATGGTTAACATTTCTTCAAAGTAATTTTAAAATCCATCCAGAAATTAGTAAGTTATTGACTGTGTTTAAGTTTCGGACCCTTTTTTTGACCTTTGACCTCTAAGGATGACCTTGACCTTGGAGGTATGAACCTGGGTTTTACACGTGACATATTGTCTCATGATGGTTAACATTTCTACAAATAAATTTCAAAATCCATCCAGAAATAAGAAAGTTATTGACTGCGTTTAAGTTTCGGATCCTTTTTTTGAGCTTTGACCTCTAAGTATGACCTTGACCTTGGAGGTACGAACCTGGGTTTTGCACAAGACACGGCGTCTCATGATGGTTAACATTTCTGTCAAGTATTTTCAAAATCCATCAAGAAATAAAGAAGTTATTGACCGCGTTTAAGTTTCGGACGCACGGACGGACGAACGGACGGACGGACGGTCGGACAGGGGCAACGCTATATGCGCTTTCCACCATTCTTCGAATGGCGGGGGCATAAAAAATAAACCATTTTCCATCTGAAAATTTTCGTTTTTCGGCGGTAAAGTTTACATTGTATTTGTGTAGGCGTGTTTTCGTTATGTGATGTCCTGCTGAAAGCGACATACCCTACCTTTGCAAATAGGGCAGATCGAAATCTGGTGGCTTTGGGTGATTACACCTGATCAGGGTTTAAACTGTATTTCATGCAGCTTGTGAACTGAACGAAAACATTTTTACAAGTAATTTGATAGGTTGATAATCATAAAATGGGTGTGGCTAAATTATCTTAAACCATATGACAAGGGTTAAAATTATGGCAATGGGTCAGATGTCCTAATTATATCGGTTAAATAAAATAAAAACGTTTTAAGCGCTGTTAAAGACACACTGTTGCTACTTGACAGTGCTTAAACTGACCTTTCTGTTTGACAGAAAACTGATTTTAACATAATATTAAATAATTAAATAATATTAAATATCATTTTTCAGTTTACCTCAGGGGACCATAATATATTTATTGCGCATAAGTACTCAAACTAGGAGCAAACATTGACCCATACATGACAACCCACTTCTTTACCTGATAAGTTTATGACAGCTTTGTTTTGCTTCTGCTAAATTTCTACGAAAATGGATGCTCTTTAAGCAAACAGTGTAGACCAGATCATACGACACATTCTGCAGTGTCTGATTCTGGCTCTACACTGTCCGCCGATTTCCCCAAAATGGGTGGCTAGGCAAATATGGATTAATGAAGAATACAGCGTACAATAGAAATATGACATTGAAATATTAAATTGTGTAATTAATTTATCATTTATTAAAATGTCACTTTAACAAAGGAAGTATGAATGAATTAAATAAAAATGGGTCGTGGGAAAGATTGAAAACTAAATTGGGAAAGCCGATGCAACAGTCCAAATCAAACGTCCTTTAGGCTACGACGTAAGATTTAGACCTTGACAGCCCCGTCTTTCACGGAACTTTTGACCAAAGATAATAATAGTTCATCTGTCATTACTGACAATGACATATCTTAATTATACTGTTTGTGTATTCTAAGGTGGCTGATTAGACAAATTCTAGCTCTGAACTGTCTGTTGCAGATAGAGCAACAGAGGTTAGAGGAAGACAGATTTGTTGGTGATGCCTTGGCTCTTGCTTTGTGCTGTGCGCGTTTCTGCTCAGCTTCACAGGTATTTACTAGAAACCCTTCTGATCTTTGCTCTGTCCTGAGCAATTTGTTCCCACGACTCTGTTGGTATGTTGAAGTCCTTGGATGCCATTGTAGCGCTTTTTCTGACTGCCATGGGGGCGTTGGCCCATTTCTAGTTTTTCATAGAGAATTGTCTTTGGCAAACGTTCCTCAGGCATTCTTAACTGTGCTAATTTCTGAAAGGTATATAAGGTTTGCATTCATGTCCTGTTCAGGACTTCTGTGTTAGGAATCATGTCTTGCCACTTAATCTTTAAGAGTTTTCGAAGACAGCTTGTATTGAAGCGATTCAGTCTAATGGCGTGCCGTTGGTAAACTGTCTATGTTTCACATGCATACAATAGTGTTGGCAGCAACAAAACTCTGTAGACGTTCAGCTTTGTGTAAAGCCGGATGCCACTTCGGTCTCATCTCTGGTCGGGCTCATCGGAGTCTAACTGTTGGTTTTCTTTTGCTCCAGCATTTCAGTGGTTTCTTGCTGTCGAGTCCTCACCGTTGTCTCACCTCTGTGGTTCTTTGATTTCTGTGTTCACGGAGATGTTGCACTGATGAGTTAGGAGGCCTTCATGCGGACTGAACAAAAAAATTTTTTGGCTAAATCGCGACGGAAGTAAGGGCGAGGATTGTGGCCACGTAAAATCGATTTAAGCCCCCCAGTGGAAATCTTCCACTGACCGTTCCAAGGCGGCTCTTCTGTGGCGATTTATTTATGTTGTTGTTTGTTACTTACTGTGTGTATCACTTGTGTCTTTTAATTTTGGATGGCCATATGGCCATTTTGTGGGAAAGTAACTGTCCATATGGCCTTCCTTTGTTTAGGTTTCCATTATGGTCTGGTCGCTTAATGTTTGTATTTCTTTCCCTTTGGTGTCTTTTATGGATGGAGTAAGTTAATTGTATCAATTCCTGATCTTTGTTTTACTTCTACTTCAGACACTACGACGTAGTCGACCGAATGCTGCACTAGCTTTGGCAATCCTAACATTGACTTCATCAGCCTTTGTAAGGCTTGCCAGGTGCTGGTGAGGTCATAGCTGGCACGTGAGTCAGATTCTTGATTTTGTCGGATACTTGTCAGATACTTGTGTCATCTTCTGTTGGGACACCTTTTGCCATGTCATTAGCAAAGAGGAACTCATCGCGCACCTCTGTCTGCACCTTGAATTTGGATTGCAACCTTTGGAGACTAAAAAGCATCCCATCAAAGCGATACAGTACAGGTATACATAGCTGTCACATCTGTTAGTATGGCAGAGTACATAATTCTGAACAGTGTTGTGGCTACTAGCACAAAGCTTTGCGTCACTCCTTTTGTCACAGGGAATGGATCTGAAAACACCGTCATTTTGGACCCGTGCAAGCTTACTGTCGTGGAACTGTCTCACCATTGCTTTGAACTTGGCCGGACATCCAAACTTTCGCTATGATTTCCCTCACGACTGACAGTGTCAAATGCTTTGGTAAGGTCGACATAGTCCATGTTCTGTTCCTGGCATTTTTGTTGAAGCTACCTTGCTGTAGAGATCATATCAATTGTTCCTGTATTTTCTAAACCCACACTGGCTTTCTGATAAAAGCCCTGACTGTTCAAGGTGTTCATTCAGTCGGTTAAGCCGGACTCGATAACGTTTTGGTCAAGAAAATTTACTTTTGACCCATTGAAGTAAATTTTGGATATTTTGTAACTTTTTGCTCGTAATTCCTAATGCTTACGCTATTAAAAACTATCATCTTCAAAAAGGGGAAACATGCCTTGCGTGTTTCTTGTCACCACTGATGACTGTCACTTGGGGCATGCATGGTTGGGCAAGTTGATTCACAGAGCACGGGACATATATATGTGAAATAAATTCGACGGCTCGTGGTGCATGGACCTGATCCCCTTTGCATATAAACCTTCCCTGTGACATTGAAGTTTCGCTTCTTTCTATTTGAATTAGGGGGTTCCCTTATTTTTGTCCCTAGCATATATATGTCAAATTCGCTGAGTCCATATGAAGATTCGGTATTTTACATGCTTTCTGTAAGTGGACCAAATGACCATATATGCCAAGTTTTTTTTATGTGTTACAGTTTAATTTACACAACCGGGTGACTTGGTTTACCTTTTTGTTAATTGAATATTCCAAAGGCTGGTGCTCTGCGCTGTCGATCTTTTCTGCGACTACGATTTTTTTTATATCTAACACACTGTGACAAATAATCACGGATGACAGAATCCTGCAGTTCTTCTACTAACAAATTGGACACTATGGCCATATTGGTAACTTTTTAAGTAGTGACATTTTCGGATCTGATTTATTAGCTACAGTAAAATTACTATGTTAAGACCACCTTTGGGACTGTTCAAAAGTGTTTTTAGGCCACTTTTGAACAGTCCCAAAGATGGGTCCTGACCGTAGGACACTGTATGCAGAACAAACAAGATGTGTATTAAAAAAAACAAGATGTGTATGCAGAAAAAAACAAGATGTGTTTGAGAAAGACTGATGCCCCAGGACAGCGCATGTGAAATATCGAAAGTTTGGCCAACGTTAAAAGTTTTAAATAGTAGGTCAAACGTCAAGGTCAAGGTAAAAAAAAATGGTACCGCTGGAAAGGTCTTGTGACAAGGAAGGCACTTGTGAAATATGAAAGCCCTATCAGTAACCTTTCAAATGTTATGCCGAATGTTAAGGTTTTTGCGGACAGACAGACAGACCAAAACTATACGCCCCCGAATCTTTGATTCCGGGTGCATAAACAATAACTGCACCCTTCTAAATAAGCTTTTTCAAACAGTATTGGTCTGAATTTTAAGTGGTCTTAATAGCGGAATATCACTATATTACCGTCAAGTGCAACCGTTCTTGGCACAAATTTACAAGTGGTATGAAAATATCCAACAGACTTACCAGTAGCAGATACTATTTGGACTTTTGGGTCATTTCACATGAGCTGTTTTTTTTTCAGTATTGTTGGCCCTGTCTGTGCGACTCCTGTGTCTGACTTTGAAGTGTTGTCGTCGTATGAGCCAAATATTGTTGCTGTTGATCTTTGCTGTGTCGTTGAAGCCGGTGATTGCAAGTTTTGGCAATTCAAAGTGCTGTGAAACCAGATCGGGCGGCGTTAAATAGAGGACTTTATGGAGTAAAACGTAACAGTCTAAATCTCCGTTCAGGACTGAGACAATCGACCCGCAAGCGTTGTCAATTATTTTGGTGAAAATGATTTCAGCCCATTCACCCACCTGAACGAGTCGATGTACAGTTATATGTACATCACTAGGCATTGAAAGCATGGGAGTTGAATAAAGAAAATACACTTTTTGTTCTATTTTCTACAGAAGGTTAAGGGTACCCGATCAAGCACCCAGGATACACATTTCGTATAAAAAAACCTAGAAAATAACACAGTTTCTCTGAAAAGAAAAGAACATTAAGAAAAATCTTATATTACATAGGTGTGGTTAAACGCTGATTTATCTTAATGTTTTGTGAAACTCAGCAGGTATCACTATTACAAGTAACTGTATAGTGGGATCGCACCGTGCCCCATGCCTTGCACACAAATAAAATATTCCGTTACAAAGAAAATTACAACCGAATTTCTGTTGTTGACATATGGACCCCGTCAAGCGATTTTGGTACTTATCGCCTATGCGAGAAGCGAAGGTTCAGGCGAGCCTGCGCATCCGCGCAGTCTCGCCAGAACCTTCGCTGCTCGCTCATACAAACAGTGAATCAAGAGGAACCTTCAGACAGAAAGCCATATCCCTGGCCCCTCTGAATGGCTGGGCATGCGCAGTTAAAATTTGTCATGACGGAATGCTCGAAGACACAAATTCGCTTGGCGGGGCTCAAATATAATATCAACTGATATATGCAAAGATTTTGTTTCTGATTTATACGGGTTTATTTGCATGTCAGAAGCGAAATCGTCTTCATTTCTCATCACCTGTTGCAACGTCACACACTTACGAAATGCAACAAAAAACAGCAAAACTATGGGTTATCATACGACGTCGCGTCTGAGAATTTGATACATGTAACACCATGTAATTAATTCGATAATCCACTATAGTGGATTAAATATGCAAATTAGTTAGATACGCCCGTAACGTTAAATGTACGACGTCGCGTTTACTAATGGCGGAATATTGACCTTTTTGAAACACAATCGTGATTAAATGCGCTTTAAATGTCATCTGAAATTAAATCTTGCATTCGTACTCATGTATTATTAAATTTATTAAACTCAACGCGTTTAATAAATTCAATAATACATAAGCACTCATAGAAGCCTCCGCGGTGTAGTGGTTAAGTTACTCGCCTTGTAAACCAGGGGTCGCAGGATCGATCCTGGACTTCTCCAGACTTTCCGATGCGTCTTTAAACCGAGGTCCCAGCTCCGTATGACCTTAGTTGTTGGTGGGGCGTAAAAATCAAATACTCAATCACTCACGCACTCACATGAGCACTCATGTAAAATCCTCTATTTATTCAGTTTCGCATGGTACTCATTGATGAAGTCAAACGCTTAGGAGTGTGATTGGTATAACGCCCACAGCAAAGTAACTAACCCGTGTAATAAAGACGCTTGAAAATACCACTTTATTTAGAGAAAATGGGGTTTACATGGGTATATATATTTTCCTTTGATGCTCGAACCATATGCGCACTGTGGATACTTGTTAGAACACCTCAATGAAGCGGTTGTAATGAATATACACATGATCACAAATTTTCATCAGAAAAAGGAAGCCATTTTTGGAGTGTTCATCATGTTAATAAGTGCGTGTAATGAGCACCAAATCTAAACCCCACTTCATATAGAAGTAACTGGGGTTTACAGGGTGTAAAGTGTTAAGAAGTCCGTGTTATGAGCTTTCTTTTATAATATAGATGAAAATAGGATCGATAGAGTATTAATTATTTTTCTTATTTCTGCTCGAAGACATGAGTTTAGGGCACTAAGACACTATCATAATTTTTCATCAGAAAATATACGTTTTAGAGATTTAAAAATGCACTTTGCCACAGGGATGTGTTCTCGTAATGAGCTGTTAAAGTTTGACTGTATATACATGTTATTTTGGATAATTATGAATATTGCCCGGATGGTTTCATGTGCGAAATACGCCGCGAAAAAATGTTATGAACAGTCGTACAAAATAGTCATGGTTAACAACCGTCGCCTTCATGTGAAAAACAGAAGTGAAGGCAATGATCAGGAGTTGATACAATCTACCCACAGCTCCCATCAGAAACATCAAAGGGAAAGAAACACAAACATGAAATAACTAGACCCTAATGGAAACATCTATAGCAGCAAGCCATACTTTCCCACAAAATGGCCTTTTGGTTATCCAAAATAAAAAGATATAGGCGATACACACATTCAAAAACTATAACAAAAATAAACCGCAACAGAAGAACCGCCTTGGAACGGTCGGAGAAATTTTTTTTCGCTGGAGGAGGGGGCGGTGGTTGTTTACTTAAATCGATTTTACGCGGCCGCAATCCTCGCCCTTCCTTCTATCGCGATTTTGACAAATATTTTGTTGAGTCCGCACGAAGATTTCCTAACTGATCAGTGCCACATCTCCGAGATACAAAATCAAGCAACCAAAGAAATGAAACATACTAGAGGACTCGACGGCAAGAAATAGCTGAAATGCTGGAGCAAAAGAAAACCAAAACTTAGACTCCGATGGGCCAGACCAGAGACAGATCATCAGGTACCAACCAACATTACATAAAGTTTAAATTTTAATTCAAGTATTAGCCTTTACTCTAGAACCGTCATAGAATCTGAGGCCTGACCCACCGGCGGCAATATAAGAGGGAAGCAAAGTTATCAACCGTGATTGGGTTAACTTTCATGCATGTACATGTAGTATAACATTTATGTTGTACCCAATAGTTTTTATATCGAAGAATGATTTTTTTAGAAATTAGAAATTGGGGACTGAAGAAATTGCAAGTATAAGTTCTAATAAGAGATTAAAGTCCAATATTGAATTTGAAACTAAATCGGAATGAAGTCTATGAAACTTAAAAAGGCTTTGCGCAGCTTATGATACCGATAACCCTAATTAAGAAATTTAGCAGTTAACATTTTATTACGACTGTTGAAGTCAGTTACATGACTTGACACTCTAGCAAAACGAAACATAAACGCCAAGGATGTCGCGCGAGGAACATCGCCATCAACGAGAGGAAAATTTAAAATCTCAAAATGAGCGCGTTTTTCATATATTTTGCAGGAAACAAACCCATCTTCAATAGATAGATGTAAATTCAAAAACGGGGCCTCGGTAACAGAAGAATTTGCTTTATTTAACTGAAGCTCATGGGGGTGAATTTGACTGCTAAAACCATCGAAATGGGTATTATCAATATTTAATAAATCATCCAAATATCTAGATGTCGAGCTGAAGTCTTCACGTATTTCAGATATGTTTTCAATGTATTGGAACATCATGAAAAATAGAAGTGAAGGCAAGAACAGGAATCAATACAAGTAACTCATCATAGACACCAAAGGGAAAGAAGTCTCTTTCATAACAAAACAAGAACAGATCAGTCATAATGGGTTAGCATTTCGTACCCATCGGAATACCAACAATTTGTCTAAATAACTTTGTACCAAATTTTATGTAAATAGCAGTGCTTCAGCTGAAGTGCACGACCCGCCGGATGCTTATAGCTTTATGAGTGTTACCATATATGGGTACGGCGGCCATTTTGGTCATGTGACCTGGACCTAAAACGGTTCCCCCAATACATGCGCCTTATCGTAAGGAGCAAAAATATATCTTATACTTTAGTACTGTTTTCTGAATCGTTTGCAGGATAAAATGCATTCTCACTTTTCCAATACAAAAGCATATGTGTCAAAGTTTGACCTAGGCACAAAGAAGGTCAAGGTCAACCAAGGGTCACCATTTTAGCAATTTATGATGGGCCTACGTCCCAGATGCTATTTATCAAGTTTCGAGGAAATCTGCCCAGTGGTTCTGGAGAATACTATTTTTGAAGGGTTTTTACCATATATGGCTTGGCGGCCATTTTGGTCATGTGACCTGGACCCCATGAGCAAATTTTGGTTTCCCCCATCCCATAGAGGCTCCATTTGAAATTTGACTTCAATCGGCCCAACGGTTTCTGAGGAGAAGCAGTTCGAAAATTTTCACATTTTTCGCCTCGTCGAGGCTATACTAAATGGAATGTAATATTTCGCAAGTTCATTGGTTAGATCTCATTGATATCTATCAGTATGCCAAAAATTGTTTAAATATTCCAACAAAAGCATATGTGTGAAAGTTTGACCAAGGCACAAAGAAGGTCAAGGTCAACCCAGGGTCACCATTTTAGCAATTTATAATGGGCCTACGTGTCAGATGCTATCTATCAAGTTTCGTGGAAATCTGCCCAGTGGTTCTGGAGAAGACTATTTTTGAAGGGTTATTACCATATATGGCTTGGTGGCCATTTTGGTAATGTGACCTGGACCCCATGAGCAAATTTTGGTTTCCCCCATCCCATAGAGGCTCCATATGAAATTTGACTTCAATCGGCCCAACGGTTTCTGAGGAGAAGCAGTTCGAAAATTTTCACATTTTTCGCCTCGTCGAGGCTATACTAAATGGAATGTAATATTTCGCAAGTTCATTGGTTAGATCTCATTGATATCCATCAGTATGCCAAAAATTGTTTAAATATTCGAACAAAAGCATATGTGTCAAAGTTTGACCTAGGGACAAAGAAGGTTAAGGTCAACCCAGGGTCACCATTTAAGCAATTTATGATGGGCCTACGTCCCAGATGCTATTTATCAAGTTTCGTGGAAATCTGCCCAGTGGTTCTGGAGAAGACTATTTTTGAAGGGTTTTTACAATATATATGGCTTGGTGGCCTTTTTTGTCATGTGACCTGGACCCCATGAGCAAATTTTGGTTTCCCCCATCCCATAGAGGCTCCATATGAAGTTTGACTTCAATCGGCCCCACGGTTTCCGAGGAGAAGCAGTTCGAAAATTTTCACATTTTTCGCCTCGTCGAGGCTATACTAAATGGAATGTAATATTTCGCAAGTTCATTGGTTAGATCTCATTGATATCCATCAGTATGCCAAAAATTGTTCAAACATTCCAAGCGGTTAAGTCACTATCACCAATTTTCACAAACGGGTTACGGACGGACAGACAGACAGACAGACCATATATGGATTTGCGGCCATTTTGGTCATGTGACCTGGACCCCATGAGCAAATTTTGGTTTCCCCCATCCCATAGAGGCTCCATATGAAATTTGACTTCAATCGGCCCAACGGTTTCCGAGGAGAAGCAGTTCGAAAATTTTCACATTTTTCGCCTCGGCGAGGCTATACTAAAAGGAATGTTATATTTAAGAAATAATCTCCACGTACCGTGTGTTATCGTGATTAACACACGGTGTTGGAGGGCAGATTGCGAAATATTAATTCACGACGGCGAAGCCGGAGTGAATTAATATTCGCATCTGCCCGACAACACTGTGTGTTAATCACGATAACACACCGGGTGCGTGGAAATTATTTCGATTCTAACATGATGCTAAACTGAAATACAGTAGTAACAAAGCGTTATCTTGGGGACTATTTTGCAGCGGATGTCGACAGAAGGAAATGTTTACATGCAACGTCACGATGACGCCAAATTGCACGCACCACGTTGACGACGTGAATTATCGCATATTTGCAAACGCTGACGTTTCCACTGGGTTCAATGGGAAAAACGTTAACGTCATGTTAGAATTCGCAAGTTCATTGGTTAGATCTCATTGATATCTATCAGTGTGCCAAAAATTGTTTAAATGTTCCAAACGGTTAAGTCACTATCACCAATTTTCACAAACGGGTTACGGACGGACAGACATACTGACAGACTGACAGAATGACCGAATGACAGAATAACACGGTGATTTTAGGGCACTCTTAGAAATCAACCGACTTCAGTCGGTCGCTTTTTCTGCGGGTCGTGCAATTACCAAGTAGAAATGTGAGAGGTTCACACACTTTCTGACTCGACCATAATTTATAATTGGCATGCTCATCCTAAATTCAAAAAGCAGTTCGTACATTACATGAAAGATAGAAGGATTATTCTCCATGAAATATCCATTCATTGAAATCATTCAATTTTTTCTTTTATGAAGATGTTTAGTGTCAGCATGGAAAATTCATAAGATGACAAACTTGAAGCATGAAAACGTCTGGAATTTATTAGAATTTGTATAGACCAAAACAGATTTCTCCCTGATCTTTCAAAGACTTTGTCGCGCAATATTTAACACGTTTTTGATGGTAGTAAGACATGAAGTAAATAATTTGGAAAGTTCATTGGTCGTACAAGAGCATGAATTTGCAATTAACCGCCTGCTTTGTACGGTCCTTTATTAATTAACTTTCCTGTATTGTTCGGAGGACATCCGTCTTAACACTGATAATCATGTTTCCAATGGTGTCTGTTAATAAAATTGTCATTAATCAAGTAATTTCGCATTGTCCCAGTTACAGGCCCTCGGTCAGCTGTATTGGCATCGGCCTTCGGCCTCGGACCAATACAGCAGACCTCGGTCTTGTAACTTGGCCAATACAAAATTATTTGATAAATAACATTATATTATGAAGTTAAGGTAACCAATATAACGTAGGAAGCTTGTCTGAGCCTTCTGTAACACAAACAGCAAACTTAGTGGCTCAATGACCAATGCGGTCATCAACTACAGTCTCTAAAGGATGTCAAATTAAGGAACGGTGAATAGCAAATGTAAGTGCAATCCCTGAGGATTGAAAAAAAGTAAGAGCATTAAATTGTTCGGGGAAACCTTTTTACAGCCACCACACGGCACAAACAGCCCTGATATGCAAGCTAGACGTGAAGGCAATGGTCAGGAATCGATACAGTTAACCAATTAAGACGTGTGTCTATCCGTAACGACAACTTCACATAATGAACCGACACTCAAGCGTGTATGAAGACAGTTTGCCTGGAAAAGTTAATGTAAGTGACACAGGGGTAAGCATAGAGGCAAGCGACTTCATAGTATTTCATCATGAGAAATTGAATGTTAAATGACGCCAGTTTGCTGTGGGAAATAAAGGTGTTCGATTTCAACGTTGTGTCAAACCACATGCACAATCATTATGGAAAACAAAGGATAAGAATATTAGAAAGGGATATAACTGTTACGTTTTGGGGCGCAAATACTTGGTTTCTTTTTTAAATTACATTTTACTTCGCTTAAAAAACGGCCCCCGCCTATCGGGGCTTGAAGAAATAGATGGGCTGCATGATGCTTCCACGCAGAGCTGAAACCAACCGCACACGTGTACTGGTAAACCGCTTAGAGGATCTAAGCCTGCCCAGGCAAAGCGGTGCGAGTCGGACCGACCATGTTTATAAACCCTTTTGGTTTCATGGGCGACAGGGCTTCAGATGTCATTTCATCACAATATTATTTGATCTCAATGTCGGGTAAAAGTCCCACAAAATTGGAAGCAGTGCCTCTAAAATGACCTATACAGTGTTGACGGGGACGTTAAACCTCAAATCAAACAAACAAACAAACAAAACTTCGCTTAAAAAGGAGTTGTAGTTTTGCGAGTATATCTATGGAACAACTGCATTCACAATTTTCTTTTGGGGAAGTATTTTGGCGTTTTAGTGGTCGGAAATTTAGTTTAAGAATTATTTAGACCTCCTTTGAATAATGGCTTAAAAAGTATAGACAATGGAGATATCGTTGGTGCCATTTTAATTTAGTTGATAAATGGCTTAACGGTGTATACAAAGGAGGTATCTTTTTTATCTGAAGTAAGCATTTGATATACTTAGTCACGATATAGTTAGTTACTATAATTTTGACACTATATAATTACACTGGTTTGCTTCTTACCTCTCAATCAGAAAAGAGTATTGTTGGGAAACACCTCAGCTCTTCCAGACATACAATACAATCTGGTGTCTCGCAATGTTCAGTCTTGGGGCCAGTTATATTCATTTTGTTTGTAAACGATTTGCCATTGTAAATAAGAGATGCCGATGTCGATATCTTTGCCGATGACACAAAAACACATTCAACAAACAAAGACCTTATTGTCCCACAATCATAACTCCAAACCGGAACATCCGGGTTTGTTAAACGGTTCTATCGAGTACCCACAATCTATGTTTTTGAGCAGAAAACGAAGTGGCTATTGACAGTTAACTGGTAATAGCGGTTTTTCGTTACAATTGCTATTGCCAGTACTGGCAATAGCGGTTTGCCGTTAAAAATGCTATTGCCAGTTAACTGGTAATAGCTATTTTAACGTAAAATCGCCATTGCCAGTTAAATGGTTATAGCAAAATATCTTAGCTGTTTGATTAGTTCTACATGTATGCGAATGGATTAAGGACTCTCCATATTTTTATATTATTTGCCACTCGCCAAAAACTTAACATTATCAAATGACATCTATTCAATGCAATGGGATATGCATTACCAAATTTTTTCTGCAGTTAGTATTAGTTCGAACAAATTGACCTGAGACTGGTGAACTCTATTAACATAATTTCACACCCGACTGAATGCATATACATATCTTCGTCGTTTTCCGAGGATGGCGATATTGTTATACAATACATAGAGGTCGGTAAATGGACCGCTATTCACGTGATGTCGAAAATTCACGAGAAGTTTACCAAAGCCGACGTATTAGGCGATAGCACTGACTAATTTATTCCTTGCATAAAGGTGAATCTCAGGTCAAATTGTTCGAACTATACAAGAACTAAAATTAGTAAAGTCATCTGAAATGGGATAACTGCATTGCCGTTTTAGGAAGTACTGTAAGCAGGAAATCAACTGGATTTACTCTCAGAAATAACCTGGTCCGAGGTTATAATTGTTTTCATGCTCAACTCAATTGAACATGAAAGAAATGCTCATAACTACTAAACTGCAAACAAATAGGGCCATTTTCCAGCTCATATCAGCACAAAATGCCATTTATTCTGCACATAAATTTTAATATGCCAACAAGTGATGGCATTTTAAAATTTTTGAGCAGGACAGATTTAATGCTCAGGTTAGTTGAGCATGAAAAACGTTTTATAACCTCGGGGCCTGGGTATATTCTTGCTGCACACATTGTTGCAGTTGCATTTGTCTGTTCCAGTCGGGTTAAAAAACCTAAAATGGCATTGTTCACATCTCTAGAACAAGGTGATTTCATTTTTTCAGACATTTTGTTATTCTTTTAAAGGGAATGCGAACACCTGGCTTAATTTTTCGCCATTTTTCAAAGGGGGACAACTTTCGGAACTTCCTGTTCGCTTTTCCATAAGCCCTGTCCTACTGAAAAAGGGATGTACTCTTAAAGGAAAGAATTTGCTCCTCAAAAATACTTTTGCATGAGTTTCCTCTCCTGAAGGTGTTCCCATTCCCCTTAATTCGAGTCCAAACGTAGATTGTGGGTGCTGCTCGTTAGAACCATCTCATTGCTACAATACATACGTACTAGTACTTATGACGTATGTATTGTAGCATAATTAGGAAAAATAAAATACACCCTATAAACCCCAGTTTCCGCTATAGAAAAACAGGATTCAGATACCGACTTGTTAACGTATATTTTGAATTTTGATTCCCAGTTGTCTGATATTTTATGTTTGTTTTGTTTGTTTGATTTGAGGTTTAACCTTCCCGTCAAACTGTATATGTCATTTTAGAGACGTTGCTTCCAATTTTGTGGGACTTTTACCCGACATTGAGATGAAATGACATCTCAAGCCCTGTCGCCTAATGAAACCGTTAGGGTTAATAAGCATGGACGGTCCGACTCGCACCGCTTTACCTGGGCAGACTTAGATCCTCTAAGCGGTTTACCAGTACTCGTGTGCGGTCGGATTTCAGTCCTGCGTGGAAGCACTATGCAGCCCATTTATTTCTTCAAGCCCCGATGGGCGGGGACCTAGGTGCTGCTCGTTAAATGAGGCGGTTTTAACGAGAACCCTTAACGTAACCATTGTAGCATAAACAGGAAAAATAAAATACATCCTGAAAACCCCAGTTGTTTTCTATGAAACAGGGTTTAGAGCGGTATTCATTATACTGACTTTATAACGTATAGTAATGTCTACAAATTTTGAGTTTTGATTCCCAGTTGTCTGATATTTTATGACGTAAGATCAAAACGTCTCAGTATGATAAATGCCCAGTGAACTCCCTCGATTCAGATTTGTTTTTCAAAATAGCGATCATCCTTCTTTTAATTCATTGGTCATTGGTCAGGTGTTAGAAGTTACGTATATCCGGCTGTTATATATTACGTGTTGAACTTCACGCTTCGTTTTACTCTGGGTTATAATAACAAAAGCCAGTGTTATTTAACCATGTTTGCAATCTGACCATCGCCAGCTTGTCCAATTCATATGTAACACTGTTTATTTATCCGCTACCACATCTTTGTATGTATACCAGTCAAATTGTCAAGTATGCGCTCAGTTCTTGAAATATGTATTGTGTTAGTGATTTGGAGAACTATTGGTGACGTGAGAGGGTAGTTTAGTTTTTGCAATATTCAGTGGATTTTTGGACATTACGATAACACACCCGTGCGCAAAAATGGCGTCTGTCGTGTCTACAGAACTGAAAATTTTTTCAGATTTTTTTTTTCAGATAAAATTTGATAGTTTTCTATTTCTAATCTAAACATAGAGTGTGGATGCTCGAAAGAATTAGACCGCCTCAGTGAGACGGTTCTAACGAGTAACTACAATCTGTACATTTTAGCGAAAATAAGGACAATAATATATGCCCCGGTAACACCACTTCTCTCTACATGACGTGGGGTTTACAGGAGTGTTTATTACACGGATTGTTTTCCTGATGAATGCATTTTGGACGATGAAATTGTGTTCTAGGTCAAAAAGATAACACATCCATGTGACATAGTGCATTTGTTTTTACATTTCAAAAATGGCTACCCTTCTGATGACGGAAGGTCCGTGAGATTTTTCTTATTTATACTGCAAAAATAGATTGTGTTGTGGGTGCTCGTTAGAACCGAGTACACACAACCCATGCCTTGGAGCAGAAATAAGAAGAAAAAAACACAATGTATCGAGGCGATTCTAATGAGTACACATACTATACCTTTTATCAAGTAAGGAAAGTACCCCTACAAAGGAGCAGTCCCTATAAGGCCCATTTTATGGCCACTTTTGATTTTCTTTAAACTTTGCAGTCTCAACATAGGATGTATTTGGTGTAATGTGGTGAAATTTCAGATCCGCAGTTGAAATGTTTTTCGCTCTATGAGCAACCAAAGTGGGTGGGGTAATTCCACCCCATTGAGAGACCTAAAGTAAAGTAAGTAAGTAAGTAATTTCTTTATTTAAAGAGGGTGGCTCGTTTGGTACAATTTCCAATCTTCCACGAGGCCCTCTAGTTAAAACATAATACATAACATCGACAAACCATAAATGAGTATTTACAAATGTGATGAGAGTTCTTTACAATTACATATTGTATGGAGAAGTGTGAGAAAAAAAAATGGAATGAAATTTATACGTTGATGAAATACGGCGATGAAGGCATACGTTTCAATATCTAGGTGTTAGTCATCCAGGAAATTAATCTATCTGAGAATGAGACCAGGGTATCACTATTTGTTATCTCATATGGAATACTATTCCAAATAATAGGCCCTGAATACGAAATGCTTTCCTTGAATTTGGCTAAATTTAGTTTTGGAACAATGAAGACTTGACTTGAGCTAGATCTGAGCGTCATATTTAAAAGGTTTAATTCTCTTTTCTGGAAAAACTCACACAAATAGTTCGGAGCTAAATGGTTAACAACTTTAAACATCGTTTTTGCCTTGTTCAAGAATATATTTTGCTCGATTGACATAACTTTTAAGCGTGATTTAGCAGATTCATAGTCTACATATTCATATCCTAAGATAAATTTGAAAGCGCGTTTCTGTAATTTTGTTATATTAGAAATATTATAGTTTGAAGAATTACCCCATATGACATTGCAGTAATTAAAGTGAGGCTGAATATATGCTTTATAATAAAGAAGCCTATGTTCTGAACTTAAGAAATGACTTATTTTTGACAACAACCAGATATAGGACGACACTTTCTTGCAAACAGCCTTGTAATGGGTACTCCATTGTAAATTTTCATCAATATATACGCCAAGTATTTTATCACCGTTAGTTATCTGCAACTTAATATTATCAAAAGTTAGTTTAAATACGCTTTCATCAATATGTAAACGTTTCTGGCGTGTTGTGATAAGCATTACTTTTGTTTTTGCAGTGTTAAGTAACATTCCATTTTGTTGACACCAGTCACGTAATGTTATAAGACAGTTTTGCAAGTTAAGCCTGAGTTCATTAATATCAGCATGTGCGTCATAAATAGTAGTATCGTCAGCATAAAGGTCTGTAGAGCAAATTTGATTGGAAAGATGCAATGGCAGATCATTTATAAAAATAAGAAATAGTAACGGGCCCAATATGGATCCTTGTGGAACTCCGCATTTGACGTAATCACGTTCTGATATTTTATTATTTACAGAAACTACCTGTGTTCTATTACTCAGATAAGATTGCATCAATGAAACACAATTATTGCTACATTTATAGCATTTAAGTTTCTCTAAAAGTAAGTCATGATCCACTAGGTCGAAAGCTTTTCTGAAATCTACCATGATAGAACCTAGAATTTTGCCTTGGTTTATAGCCTTGAACCAGTTTTCTGTCATGAGTGTAAATGCACTTTCGGTAGAATGTCCAGATCGAAAACCACTTTGTGTTTGATGTATAAGGTTAAAATTTTTTAAATATGACATAAGATTCTTCTGTATAAATTTTTCTAGAAGTTTTGATAATGTTGGCAAGATAGATATGGGACGGTAATTGTTCAGTTCATCTTTTGGGCCACCCTTGTGGAGCGGGGTTACTTTTGCTTGCTTCCATAAAGAGGGAAAACTGTTACTGTGTAAACATTTTTGGGCTATAAAAGTAATGCTTTTCGAAATAACACCAGAAGAAAGTTTTAATAGTTTGGGTCCAATTCCATCTAAGCCTGTTCCTTTAGATATATCAAGCGAAGATAAAATCTATATACAAAATTTTCATCTATATCGGGTAAACTAAAAAATGCGTTTTGCGGAACCTTATAATCAATATACTCCCTGAGTGTCCTTAAATCATTTGGCAGCAATGGCTCTTTAAGATCTGAAGCAATATTAATGAAATATTTGTTGAAATGCTCCACTAATTCTTTGTCATCTGAGACTGTCTCGCCGTCGATTTGCACTCCCAAAATACCATTACTTCTATTATTGCTATGTTTACTGGAGGCTCCAAATTCTTTAAAAATTGTCCAAATTGATTTCGGATCATCTTTCCCTGATTCGATTTTTTGTTCATATGTGGATTTTTTAGCTATTTTAATTAAGGTCGATATTCTGTTTCTGTGGTTCTTACGCTATTATCTCTAGCACAAAGTATACTGGCAAGTGGGTCTTTTTAGAATTGTTTAGACCTTTATAGATGTTTAACATTATGTATATGTTTTTGTGGAAAAAGTCTTCACTTTACTCACTTATAAGTCGTACCTCAATTTCAGCTAAATTTACTGACCGTCTTAACGCAAAACCACAACATAAGTTTATTTCCAAAGCTATTGCAAAAATACTTGATACGGATAATTAAGATATAATAGGCATTTCCAGCATTTCTTTCTGATGTAATTACTTATAGAGTTATCTGCCCTTGAATCCATTTTTGTCATATTTTCTGTCATATTTAAAATCTATTAATATATATGGCAAAAGGTTTCTTCAAAAAAGTAAAAAACTCAGCAAACAATAGTTTTCTGTCGATCTAATGAAGCTATTAGGTGATTTATAAATATCTTCTTTGATAATGACTTCAACAATATGGATGGGTTAAATACACCCCTTTGGTATAACTACTGCAAAAATTCCTTGGCTTTATGTCAAATCATCTTCACAAATCATACTAGTTAAGAGTAAGCACTAGCGCAAACTTTAATTGATAGTAGAAACAATAATTGTTCACATTTGTTACACCAGAAATGTCAGTGGATCTTTTATTGAATGAAAGCACTTACTTTTACATGTCATTAGTTTTTTATATTTATTCTTTTGCTCTACATCACATTCTAAAAGTATTTAGTAGCCTCGATAGCTCAGTGGCTAGTGCGCTCGACTTACAGTCGAAAGGTTGTTGGTTCAAATCCTGCCACCAGAGGCAAGCTGTGTACTTAGGAATGACACGTAATGGCACTGCCCCATTCCACTCAGGTGTAAATGGGTAGAAGTGGAGCAAAAGTCTGCCTGTCGCTCGCGCACATGATAACACGAAATGTTTGTTCGAGAGCTATTCAATTAGCTTGAAGCTTTAATGGCAATCTAAATAAATTGGTAAATTGGTAAACTAAGTAAAAAGAATTTAGTAGTCCTATTTTTAAAAAAGTTATTTGCCCTGTTTACACGTTTTTGACAGCTGTTTCAAATAATTTACTTGTTTGATTCAACTATTGTTGTAACAAGTGTTATTCAAAAATTCCAAAAATGACAGTTTTGTACACTAAAGCATACCGTAGAACGTCTTGAAATGTGCTGCAGGTATCTGTTTTAACAATTTCGGGTTATGAAAATAATTTGAAACCTTAAAGTTTCAATCGTATATTCTTAATATGATATACTGCATTTCTTTCTTTTGCAATTACTTATGGTGTTATCTGCTCCTGAATCTATTTTTGTCATGTTTTCTGTCATATTTAAAATCTGTAGATATATCTTGAAAACAGTCAAAAACTCAACACACAATGGTTTTCTGTCGATCTAATGAAGCTATGAGGTAATTTGTAAATATCTTCTTTGATAATAACTTAAACAAATACGGATGTGTTAAATACACCCCTTTGCCATTTCTACTGCGAAAATTCCATGGCTTTATGTCAACTCATCTTCATAAATCTATCTTACTGACAATTTAGATGAAGTTAGAAAAACCGAATCTTTCTCATAATCTTTAGAATAAGTCTCCTTTTAGGTCATACTTACCTATAACATTGAAATATTACTTGACTTAATAAATCTTGCGTTACATCACCACATTCATTTTGAAGCTTTTCAGTTGATTTTACTTGTATTTGGAATTGCAGCCAAAATGGTTAGTAGAAAAGTGTGGTTCATCTTGTCCAGATTCCACAGCAGTTTTAGGCTTCATATTTGCTTTCAGGTAAACCAAGAAATGATTGCTTGCGGAGCCTATCAAGCACTTGCTTACTCTTTCCCTTCACTTGTATATCATTTTGGAGTCTTCTGCAGTCTCTGGTCTTTGATTCTGGTGCTCTTTGAGCTTTCCATTTAACTCCTGACACCACATACATGGTCGACCAACTGTTAGGTGTTTTTTTATGAATTTTCCTATCAAATGATTTTGACAGTCAATCTTCAATAGATTATCAGTTTTGGCTGACCAACAATTACTTAGGGATTTAACAGGAAGCAGAGTCATTACACGGATCCTGATTTAGACACCAACACTTATGGTAGAAATCCAGTAAACGAAACAAGCATTCAATATTTTACTCCTGAATCCATGGTGAATGGTGGCTGGATGTAGAAAGTCCTCCATCCCACTGGTAGTCTGTGCTACAGACCATTCTAAGGCAGTAGTTCTGATGTGGTTCATGTAATATTTTGGCCTGTTGATGTCCCCTTTGTGTGTTACATTTGTTGTGTGTCTTTTGTTTCACATTTTAATCACCCCTTGTGAGGTAGAAATTGTTCATTTTTGCATGTTATATGTGTTTTGTCTGTCCTTGCTTTGGCCACATCTTGTGATTGTGGCTTTCCCTGAACCTTTCCTTTTTACTTTTGTTAATGGGTTCTCAAGTCTGATGTTTGACTTCTATCCTATTCTCTATCAGACCGAGAAGGATGTTACTGTTACAAATGAATTTAGTGCTATGTGTATATAACCGGTAACCATCTATCCTTTCTATTCATCTTCATCAGACTCACTTGATGCACTCCAAGTGTCTATGGCTGCATCTACGACGTGGTCTATGTGAGCTCTGTTAGGTGTAGTGTCATTATTTTCTGTATTGTGTCTAAAGAAACTTAAGAACCAGAGTACAGATGCTATATGTGAACAGCAGCCAACTATGCGTGCCGCACTTCGGCACCACAGTACAACCCACTAATGGGATTTAGTCCTTGACTGTACTTGGTCCGTTAACTATAAGTTTTGCTGGAAGTATACCGGGAACGAATCTGGGCTTTAATTATACCTTCCTCCCCTTTATGCATCAAGATTTCATACTGCCTATTCTCATCGAAATGCTTATCTGTTTAAGACTGAGCTTGTTTTAGCTGATATATACCCATGGTCAAATCATTAAGCTCATTTTCAGCTAGTTGAGGAAACTTTTCTATATCTGCATCCTGCACCTTTTCCCATATAACATGTTTTTTTTTTCATTCCAACCATGTTTTAGTACTTTGCCCTGCAGCTTGCTAGGACTTTTCGCCAATGCCATCATTCTTTTAATGGCCGGATTTGAACCAACAACCTTTCGATTTTAAGTTGAACACACTAGCCACTGAGCTATCGAGGCTATTTACTTTTAATAGAATGTGATGTAGAGCAAAAGAAAAAATATAAAAACTCATGTAAAAATAAGGGTTGGCATTCAATAAAAGATCAATTTCTTTATTGCTAGACATTTCTGGTGTAACCAATGTGAACAAATATTGTTTCTACTATCAATTATAGTATGCGCTAGTGCTTACTCTTCACTAGTATGATTTGTGAAGATGAGTTGACATAAAGCCAAGAATTTTCGTAGTAGAAATAGCGAAGGGGTGTATTTAACCTACCCATATTGTTAAAGTCATTATTAAAGACTATATTTACAAATTACCTAATAACTTCATTAGATCGACAAAAAAACATTGTTTGCTGAGTTTTTGACTGTTTTGAAGAATATTTTTGCAATATATATATAAATTTTAAAAATGACAGAAAATATTAACAAAAATGGACTCAGGGCAGATAACTCTATAAGTAATTATATGAGAAAGAAATGATCATAATTTGGCAATGCCTATTATATCTTAATTATCCCTGTCAAGTACTTTTGCAATAGCTTTGGACATAAGCTTATGTTGTGGTTTTGCGTAAAGACGGCTGAAATTTAGGTACGCCTTATAAGTGAGTATAGTGGAAAAGTGAACCATTTTTCCACAAGATCATATACATCATGTTTAACATCTGTAAAGGTCTAAACAATACCAAAAAGACCCACTTGCCAGGATGGTTTGTGCTAAAGATAATAGCGTAAGAACCATAGGTCTCTCAATGGGGTAGAATTATCCCACCCACTTTGGTTGCTCATAGAGCCAATAACATTACATCTGCGGATCTGAAGTTTCACCACATTACAGCAAATACATCCTATGTTGAGTCTGCAAAGTTTAAAGAAAATCAAAAGTGGCCATAAAATGGGCCTTATAGGGACTGCGCCTTTATTGTTTGAACGTATGGGAAATAGAAGTGAAGGCAATGACCAGGAATCGAAACAATACAAGAACTGTTTCTTTTCTTTTCGTATTCTTTTTTTTTGGTGGGGGTGGGGGGGGGTGGTTTACGACCCTTTCAAGATTATTTCATTTATTTCGAACCGATTGGAGTGTGATAGCTCAGTGGTTAGTGCACTTGCCTCTGATGGTAGAGGTCCCGGGTTCGATCCCCGGCAGCGGCGATAAAATTTCGGTGTCCGACCACGCTCCATTGGCATCATTTGCAGGGATAAATGTCATAAAGTGCACCATCCTTCGGATCGGGACGTGAACTGGAGGCCCCCTGTGCAAGGAGAACCATTCCCTGTGCAGGTTGAAGATCCCTACCGTAAGTACATGATTACTGTGTAGGCTTTCATCCTGCAAACCTGGAGTGTATGTAATGTACACCTGCGGTAATGGTCAAATATGACCGACGCAGTATCAGTAGATAGATAGATAGATAGATAGATAGATAGATAGATAGATAGATAGATAGATAGATAGATAGATAGATAGATAGATAGATAGATAATCAGTGGAGTACTCTGTGGAAAACCGGCTAACCTTACGTTGCAGAACTTACCGTCTCACATGTGGCCCGAGCGAGGCACGAACCGCAGCGGTGAGAGACCTAATGATTAAAAGTCATCGCTCTGACATGTACCTATTAGGCCACGGAGGACTGTGTGAAGGACTCTCTTGGGATTAAAGTTCGAATCGGGCATGTTACATTAGCCATCTATGTTGGAGTCATTGTACATGTATATTCACTGTACATCATTTTCTGTTTTCCATTTTTAACCCATATTTGCCTAGTGGCCTTTTTTGGGACACTGGCAAACAGTGCAAACCCAGATCAGACGCCGCATGCGGCGTCTGATCTGAGTCTACATTGTTTTTGAAAGTACATGTACATACATTTTGCAAAGTTTACCGGTAACAAGACAAACCTGGCACCCCCTTAATTTGAAATGGACTACTCCAAACTTATTAGGTGAGAGATTCCATTGTCATTTGTTTGTTGGTTTGTTTGATTTTAGGTTTAACGTCCCCATCAACACTGTGTAGGTCATTTTGGAGACGTTGCTTCCAATTTGTGGGACATTTACCCAACATTGAGATGAAATGATATCTCAAGCCCTGTCGCCCAATGAAACCAATAGACCAACGCATGGGCGGTCCAACATATCTCAAGCCCTGTCGCCCAATGAAACCAATAGACCAACGCATGGGCGGTCCAACTCGCACCGCTTCATCTGGGCAGGCTTAGATCCTCAAGTCCTACAAGTACTCGTATGCGGTCGGTTTTAGCTCTGTGAGAAAGCATCATGCAGCCCATTTATTTATTCAAGCCCCAATGAGCGAGGGTCATTATTCCAGCGGAAGATTCGTATCCGGACAAAAAGGGTTAAAGAAAATAGCATCATTTTTAAAAAGTGTTTGAAGAAATAGATGGGCTGCATGATGCTTCCACGCAGAGCTGAAACCGACCGCACACGAGTACTGGTAAACCGCTTAGAGGATCTAAACCTGCCCAGGTAAATCGGTGCGAGTCGGGTCGTCCATGCTTATAAACCCTATCGGTTTCATTTGGCGGCAGGGCTTGAGATGTCATTTCATCTCAATGCCGGGTAAAAGCCCCACAACATTGGAAGCAACGTCTCCAAAATGACCTATAAATTGTTGACGGGGACGTTAAACCTCAAACTAACGGATGACTTCACTAGTTATTCAAAAGCGAATTGGAATTAACCAAGGTAACCAAGCTACCAGTGTTCGAGTAATTGAAGTTTGGATGTATGATTATTATAAGGATTCGAGAAGTGTACCACAAAGCAATCAGGAGGTAACAAAAACTCTAGTTTCCAGCTTTTTGGAATTAAATACAGTAGAACTTCGATTGCTCGAACACCGATGGCTCGTTTACCATGGATGCGCCGAACCCATTCTTGAGCCCCTAGCGAAATCCTCTACATAAGAAATAGGGAGGGATAATTAAGGAGATTTTAGTCTTTTATTTTACAAATGTATGCTGTGTGTACTCATTAGAATCGCCTCGATGAGGCGATTCTAATGAGTACACACAGCATACATTTTCATTATAGAACACCGAAAAGATGTCTAAAAGTAGCTCGTTATGCCTCCTGACAGTAACCTCAGTAGCTCGAACTACCCCAGTCTCGAACAGATTTTCGAGGTCCCGAAGGTGTTCGAGCCATTGAAGTTCGACTGTATAGAAGACCTTGAAATTGAAAAGTGTATAAGTAGTACTGTACTGGTAGAGCATATTCCCGTGTTAGCGCTGTGTTGCTGTGGTAAAGCATCGGGTTTGAGATCGAGAGGTAGCGGGTTCGATCCCCGCAAGCGCCAATAGTGGCTCGAACACAGATGGCTCGTTCACCATGGATGAGTCGAACCCTTTCTTGAGCCCGCAGGGAATTCCTCTAAATACGATAGGGTTAATTAAGGAAGATTTTCTTCTTTTATCTTTGTTGTGTGTTCTCATTAGAATCGCCTCATCGAGGCGATTCTAATGAGTACGCACAACATTCATTTATAATATAGAACACAGAAAAGATATCCAACAATTACATCCATTATGCTTACTGCTATGGCACTAATAGTAACCCTGTGGGCTGGAACTACCGCTGTCTCAAACACATTTTCATGGTCCAAAAGGGTTCGAGCTATCGACGTTCGACTATATATCATAATTGTCTTACAGGCAGGACAGAAACACATGTGATTTCAGAGCACACTGCGTCATAGATCATGGAAATGCAACCTGTGGACAGTTTAAAGAGTGCAAAGACAGGTGAGTTAATGTTTAAAGCAATAAGCCGCGAGGTTCAGTGGCTTAATTGGATCTCACCGAAACGGAGAAATGAGGTCACACCTTCAATCCCCTGCTACGGTAAATTTTTTGCATGGATATTTTATGCAGTCAGTATCAACAAGGACAGTTATCAGTTACAAACATTACAATGCACACTATTCTGGTTAACGCGGGTAACGGTGGTATAAGAATGTTCTCAAGCCTGCCAAGGAAAGGTGCGTCTATGTTATATGACTAACTCGATATGACCCTAAAATATTGGAAGGGTCATTTAACCCATTGTAGGCGGGAAACCCCTAAAGGGGTACCTTGGCAAACAGTGCAGGTCCTGATCAGATGCCGCAGAGCCCGTACTATTTGCTTACAGGATTTTCCATCAAAACTTCAAAAAAGAACAAAAATTTGGCCTGACACTCCTTATATGACGAATGGACTGGTCCAACATGTAGCAACGGAAGAGTTCACTAGTATACAATGGGTTTACTCCAAAGCAGAACAAAGAAATGTGCATAGGCAAAAAACGCTCGTCTTCATTCGAGCTCATACATGCCAATGCACTATTAAAATTTTCCCTTAGATTGCCTAGCTTCCTAGTGTTGGGACACAGTGGACAAACAGTTTAGACCCATTTCAGCTGACGCAGAAAGCGGCAAGTGATCCGAGCCGACTATGTTTGCATAAATTATGGACATGAGTTTTTGGTATTAAGACCACTTTTGAACAGTCCCAAAGGTGGTCTCTGACCAGAGGACACTGTGCGCAGAAAACACAAAGAATAACTGCAACCAACTAAATAAGCTTTTTTAACCAGAATTAGTCCCAAGTTCGCCCCCCCCCCCCGCCCATAGGGGCTTGAAGAAATATATGGGATGCATGATGCTTCTACGCAGAGCTGTATCCGGCCCGCAGACTAGTACTGGTAAACCGCTTAGAGGATCTAAGCCTGTCCAGGAACCGCGGTGCGAGGCGGACCGTCCACGCTAATAAACCCTACTGGTTTCATTGGGCGACAGGGCTTGAGATGTCATTTCATCTCAATGTCGGGTAAAAGCCCCACAAAATTGGAAACAACGTCTCCAAAATGACCTATACAGTGTTGACGGGGACGTTAAACTTCAAATCAAATAAACAATAGTCTCAAGTTTAGGAGGTCTTACATGTAATAGAGGAATTTTACTGTAATTGGAAATGAATAATATGGAAGATTATCTTGTCTCATAGCATATGGACATTCGGTAACAGTGTTTGTTTGAATTGAGGTTTAACGTCCCCGTCAACACTGTAAAGGTCATTTTGGAGATGTTGCTTCCAATTTTGTGGGATTGTTACCCGACATTGAGATGAAATGACATCTCAAGCTCTGTCGCCCAATGAAACCAATAGGGTCTATTAGCATGGACGGTCCGCCTCGCACCGCGGTTCCTGGACAGGCTTAGATCCTCTAAGCGGTTTACCAGTACTAGTTTGCGGGCCGGATTCAGCTCTGCGTGGAAGGATCATGCAGCCCATATATTTCTTCAAGCCCATATAGGCGGGGGCGGGCAGTGACAGTGATAACGCTTCTTTGTACTTCTGAGAAGACTATACACATTACGATAACACACCAGTGCCATATAGTGCATTTTTTTCACATCTCCAAAACGGCTACTTTTTTTAAGAAAACGAGTACCCACAACCTATGTCTTGGAGCAGAAATAAGAAAAATAATGTATATCCCAGTAAACCCCAGTTTTCCCTATATAAAAGGGGGTTTATGGGATGTTGATTTCACGGACTTGTTCACCTGATGAAATGGAGCCTCTGATTTGATTCTGGGCACAAATAAAGAAAATAATACATACACTGGTGAACCCAAATTTTCTCTATGTTCAATCCGAGCTTGTAAATGTGATTTTCTTAATATTTTTCCTGCAGTTCACGACAACCCTTACCGTTGCAGTTCCAAATCATAAAAAAGCAATCTGACCAGGATCTACACTGTTGGAGATTCAGTTTGTGAATGTGCAGATATAGTAATCTGATTGATGTCAGAAATGGGTGTTGCCACAATTATTAATGGAGATCAGAATTAAGCCTTTTCAATTTTGTAGACCAGTATAGCAACCGATGTAGACAGTGTAGATCAAGATTAGACGGCACAAAGTCAAACGCTTGTTCAGAATCGACACTATGTAATACCCTCTACATTTGACTATCGCCGTCGCTATTTGCGACAATGTGCAGCGTGTCCAATAAAAAAAAATGGAAGAGTCAGCGGCGGGGATGAAAGGATTAAGCTTAACCCATTCATGTCTTTTCCAGATTTGAACACGTGCCATGTATCGTTAGCCAGCCATGTTGTAAGTATGCTTAAACCACATACTCGAATATAGGGATCAACCATGGTTTTTCATGCATTAACATTCGCCGGGTACCGAGGAAGCTGTTTGAACATGAGGCCGCTAGGCCGAATGTTCAAATATCTTCCGAGGGATTCGGCAAATGTTAATGCAATGAAATTACCATGGATAATCGTTGTTCTTGCATAATTTACGATTCCGAACGCAAATTTTGACGAAAACGCCCAAAAGCTCCATATAAACTCCATACAAACTCTCAGATACGACCGGCGAACCAACATGGCGGCCGGTTCAGAATGTTGTTTACAATGACCCTGTTATGCATTAACCATCTGACGTCATCATAGAACCCTAAAACACTACGTTCAGGGTGATAATGTAACGTCGCCCAATGTAAGGTAACAAAGCAAGGCCCGTCTTGTGATATCAAAAGCTCAAAATCCATGTTCAAACAGCACGCGAATTTCATGATTTGAACATGGTTTTTACTGTTTAAGCATGGCTTTCGGTCCATTTGACAATGGCTTGAAACAGCCATGCGCATAGATATTTATGCAAAAACACGGATTATTCATGTACCACGGCTAATTCGAACTCGTTCTTAAGTTCGTAAAGAAGTAATCCGATACCTCCAGCTATCCATATATTTGAGGACGGTTTCAGTTCTGATTTGTTTGTTTGATTTGAAAAGACATCTGTCGGCCAATGAAACCAATAGGGTTTACAGGCATGTCGACTCGCATCACTTACCTGGGCAGGCGTAGATCCTCTAAGCGGTTTACCAGTATTCGAGTGCGGTCGCTTTCTGCTCTGCGAGGAAGCATCATGGAGCCCATCTATTTCTTCAAGCCCCGATGTACGGTGGGGGGGGGGGGGGGGGGGGGGCGGAATTCTGATCTGAACTGTATAGTGTATTTTCTGTGTACTCATTAGAATCTCATCATCTAAAGATATTAAAGTGATCCCAAATATATTCCATGACCTGAAACTATTATTTAACCTCATCAGTTAGAACTACTCCTATCTATAACAATTTTTCATGGTCCCAAAGGTATTCGGGATATCAAAGTTTGACTGTACACGCCTCTCTGTCACCTTAGAATAACACAACAGTGTGGCATAAAGACTGATGCTCAGTCTCATATTCATATCTACTAATTCGCTCCCTCTTTAACTCATGTATGCCTAGCGGCTGGCAAACAGTGTAGACCTCGATCAGACGCCGCATAACGCGGCGCCTGATCTGGGTCTACACTGTTTGCTTGAAGAACATCATGCTTGTATAATCTGCCACAATGAAAAACAAACCTGACACCCCTATAATTGGAAATGTACCACTCCAAACTTACTAGGTGGAAGATTCCATTGTCGGTTAATAGCAGCTGATCACGAGATCGAGTTACCGCAATTTTAGAACTGAAATAACAAAAAGGTGTATTCTGGAAACATACTTCAAGCCAAAGGAGTATATATAGTAAAGGCAGACAGAAAAAATAAAAGAAGGAGACTTGTACGTTTAAGTCCATCCTGTCATATCTCCGACACTGATATTTTACTTGTGTTATGTTTTAATGCAGCCTCGTCTCAAACGAACATACATGTAAATCATTTAAATTCTGTTGTAATGGGACATCAGTCCGTCTCTCTACGCCTTCTCCCCCTCTTGCCCTGACGTGACACGCTTTATCCATTTTCATCATTTACGTAATTAAAATAACCGGCCCCGATAGCTCATTTGGTAGAGTGTCCGCTCCGGGGAACGGAAGGTCACGGATTCGTTCCCGGGCCGCGACATACCAAAGTCGTTAAGAATGGTACTAGCTGCTCCTCGCTTGGCACTCAGATTTACGGGGTAGAGCTAGGACTGGTCGACCCAGTGTCAGGATAATGTGACTGGGTGTGGTATCATGTAGTTGGTCTGGGACATGATACTTCAGTGAGGCAGCACTATAAAAGTGAGCATTGAGCTCCCTTTCGCAACCAGACACCGTCGTGATATGACTGAAAAATTGTTGAAAGCGACGTTAAACCCGAATTCACACACACACACACACACACACACACACACACACACACACACACACACACACACACACACACACACGTTATTATTAAAATAATATTACATGTACATTAGACATAACACGTTACATAGGTGATGCCAGAGTTTTACTGATCGAAGCGTACGAATAAATGTGCTCATAGTAAGAAAATGATTTTGCTCGCAGAACCCGCACGCCATAGACCCAACATCTCATGATAGAACGTACGAACATCTACACTCGGAAGCATTCCTCTGAAGACCATTCCGTGGGAAAATGAATCATCTTCCACATATCTCCATATATGTGGAAGGAACTGAAAAGTATTAAAAATGTCTTTGCGATACACACATTCAGAAACGAATTATAACAAAAATACACCGCGACAGAAGAACCGCCTTGGAACGGTCAGGTTTTAGTGGGACCTCTAAGTCAGAACATAATACCGTGTGCGTCTAAGTTCTTCCCTTTTTATGCAACTTTTCAACTTAACGATTAAAGCTGACATTCTGTCAAGTAGCACATTATGCTATAATTTGGGTAGGTGTGTGGCATCATAAAGCGTCGTAAACCCTGAAATTTTTAACTACCAATATTCTCTCGTGAAGCTCACTGCTTTCAAATCTCAAACACAATAAAACACTACAAACGAATAAGTCTATTAGTTTCTTGTTTTTTTTTCCATTTACATAGACTGTACATCCGACGTGCACCTACAATATGTGTTTAAGGGGCTGAAACAAGAATAATATTGTATGCGCCTGTCAACCTCATTTTTTGTCTATATGTAAAATGGAGTTTATAGGTGTTCTTTACCTGATGAGTTACCACATCGAGAAGTGTTACGACGGAGAAACAAAAACAAAAAGTGAAAATACAGACTTGAAAAACAAGTCAATCACCCCAACTAAATGAGTTTTCCCTTAATGGCGAAAGGGCAATCCTTTTCATGTCTTTTCACTTTTTAGGGGAACCTGTTTACTGAAGGTATCGACAACATAATCTTTACTTTTGTTTTCAAGCACATCATATTATTTAATAGAATGGGTGAAAAAACATGCACTATGCAGTATTTTGAATTATCAAATTTTGAAATATCGAAGTATTGAAAACCAACAGGACTGTATACAAACAAACAAACGTAAAAATAAGTGATTGGATTTTTCAGTAGAAGTGTTTCACCCCTGGGGCGAGTGTACAACATCCTGTGGCGGAGGAACACGATTACGGACAGGACGGTGCTGCGCCAGTAGGTGTACCAAAGTTGTTCACGAGACAGAGAACTGCAATACACATGTCTGTCCATTACAAGGTATTTGTAATTTTTATTACTTAAGTGGAATGGATACACCTTCAGGGGGAGGGGAAGTATTTTTGTCTTCCATATCAATGGGGATCAACTCTTAGAGGAAAGAATTTGCTTCTGAAGGGCAAATTCGTTCCCCTTAGAGTAGACCACTTTTGTAGTGGGACAGAGTTTATAGAAAAGCGAACAGGAAGTCAAGAAAGTTGTCTCCCTTTGAAAAATGGCGGACAAAATCTGCTCCTTGAGGTAGCTTAACACTAAATATTGCTGAGCCGGGGAACCAGCACTTTGGGACAGAAGATTTGATAGGGGATCAAATACCAGCTGTGCATTTCATTGGTTATATAGGCTGGATTTATTTCATTTTAAGAAAAGGGTACTTATAGCAAAACAAAATAATAGATGCTTTGCAATTATATCTGCAAGCCCAAAAATATTGCTGCCACATTTTCATGGTCACCCCTTTGAGAAAAAATTGCCCTGTTATTCACTGCAGCGCTACACATCAACAATATGGCGGTCAATAGCTCAAAAAGGAGACGGGCTACATGTGGACTTTTTCTTTGGGATTTATTCAGCTAGAGTTGCTTTACAAACCACCAAGGTTTGAAATATTTTGCATGTACAGTTTTTGTTGGAGATGGAAAAATGTTACTATTGTCGTCTATGGAAAATATTTAGTGGTAAGCTCCCTTGAAGGGAAATGGCTACATTTTCCAGTGAGACAAAAAAAAAACAAATTCGCGGTTGGGCGGATGAATATGTCTTGTATCTGTCGGCATGTAGGCATCAAGCTGATATCGATAGGTGTGCTTTAGATTCAACTGGTGCGGTGGAGGGAGCTAAGTTTTGTTTCCTGTGTTCTTATCCAAATTTTTCTGTGGGTACTCTGTTAAACCACTGGGACCAGGCTGGTGATAGTCTAACCACCGTACCTGCTGGTAGATCCTGTCTCTTGATCTATAGTTTTGCTAGCGCAACCGGAACCCGTGCAGCAGAGGTATGGGGCTCAGACATAGGAATATGTGTCCTGTACGCGACATGCAGTGAGCTGCGCAGGCCACCTATATACACACAACTCTGACATATGACAAAAACACCTTCTGTCCCACAACTACGTTACTATAGCAAATAGGAAAGGCGGAGTGATTTTTCAACATGCCCATGATCCTGAATGTCTGTAAACTGATCTCATTTCGATGTTTACAAAAAACAGATATCATATCTATGACGTGTCCAAAATAATTATAGCGCTATGAAAAATAAAAATGAAGGCAATGATCAGGAATCGATATAATTAACCCACAGCTTCCATCAGAGACACCAAGGGAAAGAAACACATGAAACAACTAGACCCTAATGGAAACATCACTAGCGGAAAGCCAAAAGGACAGTTACTCTCCCACAAAATGACCAGTTGGCTTGTATAACCGGTACACTCAAAGACAGGCCATAACAAAAATAAACCACGACAGAAGAATCGCCTTGGAACGGTCAGTGAAACGAATTCCACTTGGGGGCTTAAATCGATTTTACGTGGCTACAATCCTCGCCCTTACCGTCCGTCGCGATTTAGACAAATAATATATTCAGTCCAAATGAAGGCCTCCTAACTCATCAGTGCAACAACTTTGAAAACTCTTCGAGCCTTTAAAAATCATCTTTCTCCGAAATGGGACCCGCTTTTGATGAGATTTCAAGAAATGTCTATGACAGGGGAGGAAAACAATTTATATTTAAGTGATCTCTGTTACAAATATGTTTACTCACAAACTATATTTCAAGTAACTTACAAGGCACACTTCATCGCGGCATAGCCCTCAACTTCATCGGGGACCAAGAACTGTTAATACATTAACAAATGAGTAACTCCTCTATCAGAGATATTTGTTTTTGGCAAAAAAAAAATATATGTTTATTTGATTAAAAGAACCTCACATTTTTTGGCCATTACATATGATATGTAAGAACTCGTTTAACCTTTACCACTCGCTGGGCTAATTCAGCAGACGACGAATTGTTGATTTATGTTTCTGCTGAAAAACAAAATACACAACATGGAGAGCGTTAACAAATCTCAAATGAATTGACCACCTGTATGTGTCTTTTTTCAGAAAATGTAGACGGTATGTGGAGTTCGTGGAGCGCATGGGTTGTTTCACCCTGCAGTTTGTCCTGTTGTGGCGGGACACAGAGCCGGACTAGGACACGGGGGTGTACCAATCCTCCGCCAGCTGGTATCGGGCTCGACTGTGTCGGTGATAATACAGAAACCGAGACGGGGTTCAGCTGTAATACACATATGTGTCCACGTATGTACTAGATAACGATTTTTATTATGTCTCCTTGCTCTGTTTGTTTGTTTCTAATGCCCCAAACTTCGCCCCGACAACTTCAACGAAGTTGGCTTTGAAGTTGGCGGGGCATATTACTTCTGGGTTGTTCGTCCGTCCGTTCGTCACACTTGTTGGTACATAGGGTAATTTGGGAACCATGCATGTTAAGATTTTGAAATTTTTATATGGATTCTTCACGAGAAATTAGGTGTCACGTATTTTTTCTCTTCGGGATTATGCCCCTTTCCTGTGTTATGACCCCTTGCAAAATATAAGGATGCTATCTTGTCAGCGAAATATCTAAAATGCATTAAAGCTAAAACCTTGACACATAGTGAATCGATTGGTTGTGAGGAGTATATGATCTGATTAACTTTTGAATAAATTTTGAACAATAATTATTGCCCTTTAAAAATTTAGGCATTTTAACCTTGTCAGCAAAATAAAAACTGTTGGGGCTAGATCCTTGAAACTTCATGAATTGGTTTTTAATGATAAGTAGATAAAGTGATTAACGAGATTATTGAGATTATTGAGATTACTGAAAACGAAATCAAAGATATAATCGATACTTTAAATGTTAATAAGGCTTCCGGACCTGATCTCATAAGTAATAAAATGATAAATGTTTATCGGCCGAAATAGATTTGGCTGCATGCTGCTTCTGTGCAGAGCTAAAACCGACCAACATTTTGAGTACTGATTTGTTTGTTTGATTTGAGGTTTAACGTCCCCGTCAACATTGTATAGGTCATTTTGGAGACGTTGCTTTCAATTTTATGGGACTTTTACCCGACATTGAGATGAAATGACATCTCAATCCCTGCTGCCCAATGAAACCAAGAGGGTTTATAAGCATGGACGGGCCGACTCGCATCGGTTTGCCTGGGCAGGCTGAGATCCTTTAAGCGGTTTACCAGTACTCGTGTCCGGAGCGGTTTCAACTCTGCGTGGAAGCATCATGCAGCCCATCTATTTCTTAACGCCCCGATGGGCGGGGGCCATTTGAGTACTGGTAAACCTTTTAGAAGGTCTAGGCCAGCGCAGGAAAAGTGGTGCGAGTCGGACTGTCCCTTAACACCAGTGGTTTCTTCGGGCAGTAGGGCTTGAGCTGTTATTTTAACTCAATGTCGGGCAAAAGTCCCACAAAATCGAAAAAATCGCTTCCAAACTGACAAGGACCTAAACCTCAAGACAAGCAAATACGGAACCACCTCGTATGTGAACACATACAAACCAATGCCAATTTTGTTTCTATCATGCCGAGCTTGACTGAAATGGTTATGGCTAAAATGATAACGGTTATGTGGAGGTGTTGAAAATATATACTTTTTCTACATGAAAATGAAATCCATTTTATGCAGAGATTGCAACAAATGGATATTTCTTGTATTTTTAAGGTTCAGCCTATCATTAGGCTACGCGTCAGATCAACAAGTTTTTTCATCACGAAAACACGTCTATATAAATTTGACCCCCTCAAACCCCATTTTTATATAGTAAAACTGGTTTGCAGGGGTATACATTATTTTTCTTGTTTCTGCTCAAAAACATGGATTGTGGGTAACCGTCAGAACCGCGTCGAGGCGGTTCTAACGAGTATCCACGAACTATGTTTTGAGCTGAAATAAGACAAATATTTGAAAGTTTTCATCTGGAAATGTTTATGGTTCGGTGGTAAAATTTACAATGATTTTGTATAGACGTGTTTTCGTAATGGTAATGAACAACCCTGTAAACACCACTTTATACAGAGGAAATTTGGGTATACAGGGGTCGATACTACGAGGACTGTTCAAATATGAATGCAACTAAGCACATAAAAATGATTCCGTGATAGATTTTGATGAAAAATTTATTTTGTCCCCTGAAAGTATTCCCCTTTAACAGATATACAAACTTTCAGTCTTCTGATCCAATCATTGAATGCATTTTGGTAGTCTTTTCGAGGTATACTATGAAGGCACTGGAATATTGCAGAACCGAGGTGTTTGTGCTGTACAAATTTTCGACCAGAAAGGTATTTTTTCAGCCGCGGGAACAAAAAAAAGTCACACGGGGCAAGGTCAGGGGAATACGGGGGGGGGGGGTGAGGGAGTTCAACAACCTTTTCCTGCTTCAGATAGTCTTGCAGAATGAACGTCTTGTGCGATGACGCATTGTCATGTAGCAATCTGACAATGGCCAAACCAGTTGCGGGTCTTCGTTCTTTGAAATATTTCTTCAATTTTCGAAGAACTTTATTATTGTAAAACTTCGCATTTACAGATTTGCCTTTAGGCACAGCAACCTGAATGCCGGGCCCTGATTTGAAAAGAATATGGCATACATTACCTTCTTGACGCTCATGGTCCGCTTTGCAATGCATGGTATTTTGCAATACTTTGTTGCCCATATTTTGTTCTGAATCTTAATGATAAGTAGATAAAGTGATTAACGAGATTATTGAGATTATTGAGATTACTGAAAACGAAATCAAAGATATAATCGATACTTTAAATGTTAATAAGGCTTCCGGACCTGATCTCATAAGTAATAAAATGATAAAACATGTATCAGGCCCTATTTCGAAACCATTGTGCATAGTTATTAATCGCTCAATGAACGAAGGCATCTATCCAGACATTTGGAAATTTGGCAGTATTGTTCCCATCTATAAAAAAGGAGATAGGACAATGCCGTCAAATTACAGACCTGTACAACTTATTAGTAACTTAGGTAAAATTCACGAACGTGTTGTGTTTAAACATTTGTATAACTTTCTGTAGAGTAATAACCTTATATATAACTATCAGTCAGGATTGAGGCCAGGACATTCGACAACATACCAACTCATCGACATCTATCATCATATATGCCAGTCCTTCGATGAAAAACAGTTTTCATGCATGATATTTTGTGACATTTCGAAGGCTTTCGACAAAGTTTGGCACCGTGGACTACTGATCAAATTACGACAAAATGGAATCAAAGGATAACTATTAAAATGGTTATCTGCCTATCTATCGTCCAGATGACAAATAGTACAAATCAATTCTACTCCTTCACAGGTTCTTCATGTCTCTGCAGGAGTCCCACAGGGTTCTTTACTTGGTCCTTTGTTATTTCTTACATATATTAATGACATAACTGAGAACCTTTTAAGTTTAGTTCGACTGTTTGCAGATGATAGTTCTCTCTTTTGTTCTGCACCAGACATTCATGACATCGAAGGTATCATGAACCATGACTTAGCTATTATCTCTGCATGGGCATCAAGATGGTTGGTGGACTTCCATCCAGAAAAGACTGAAGCGATCTTATTTTCCCTAAGATCTATACCAAATTTACCGGCACTTAATTTTAACAGAATTGCAGTCCAATTTGTAGACAGTCATAAACATTTAGGTATAACTCTTTCTAAAACGGGCCAATGGCATAGCCACATCGATAACATCTTAACATCTGCAAGTAAGACCATTGGTATTATGAGAAAACTGAAATATACTTTTAGTCGTAAAGCCCTAAACCAAATGTATCTTTCATACATTAGACCTCTTAAAGAATATTCATCTGTTGTCTGGGATGGCTGCACTGAGTATGAAAAGACATCCCTGGAGCGACTTCAAAATGAAGCTGCTCGGATTGTAACTGACCTAACACGTTCTGTCTCTATTGTTAATTTGTACAGAGACTCGTTAGCAAACAGAAGACATTTTCAAAAGTTATGTTTTATGTACAAGGCTAGTAATAATCTTACGCCGAACTATATAACTGATATCATTCCACCTACTGTTGGAGAAATATCAAATTATCCTCTTCGTAACCGAGATAACATTTCCACACCATACATTCGAACTGAAGTCTTTTCTAGATCTTGTGTGCCATCATCTGTTCGGCTCTGGAACAATTTACGATCTGTATCTAAAGATTCGGACACATATACGTCTTTCAGATATTTGTTAAAAGAAGAAATGTTAAATGTTGCAATCGTTCCAGATTATTTTTCTGAAGGGAACAGAAAATTATCAATCTGGCATGCGCGAATTCGTAACAATTGCAGTGACCTGAAAAACGATCTCTACGAAAATCATTTGAACAACGAAAAAATGTGTACACGTGGAAGTGAAATTGAAGATTCTCACCATTTTTTCTTCGAATGCAATAATTATAACATTCAGAGAATACTTATGTTTAGACAAACTCGCGCTTTTCACCCACTTAGTCTGGATACTTTACTGTATGGCAAACAATGTTTAACCAATGAACAGAATACTCTTCTTTTTCAGGCTGTTCATAGTTTTATCAAAGACACCAAGAGATTTACTTAATCTCTAAATTTGACATGCTCAAAAGCTATACTTGTTCCCATATCTGTGGTCGGCTTAGACACGTGAGAACATTGAGGGTCGCAAAAAGCACAGCACACTTTTCTACTCTTCCTTTATTTCCTTTCTCTTCTTTCGTCTAGTCTTCTCTGGTTGTATCTTCACAATTGTTTATTTGCCATGTTGTTGCTTTGTATCTTTATTGTAGGGGAATGGCTGTAACTAATATTGCCAGAACTTGTAGCCCAACCCAATTGCTATATCTAAAAAGGCAATAAAATATGTTTAATCGAGTGATTAACTTTAGAATACAGTCTGAAAACTGCTTCATGAGTTATGATCCTTTGTAAATATGGACATTTTTACCTTGTCAGCAAAATATCTCAAAAACAGTTAGATCTAACCCTTGGTGTTTGGTGATTATATTGCTAGTTCTAATTACGTAAAAGGCATGATAAGCTATTGAATAGATTCTGGAAAATACTTCTTGACTTATGGCCCTTTATATGCTCGAGGCGGTTCTAACGTGTATACATTATCTATATTTTGAGCAGAAATAAGAAAAATATCACAATTTTTCATTTGAAAATTTTCTTTATTTTTGTGGTAAAATTGCCAATATATTCGAATAGGCGTGCTTTCGTAACGGTTCGAGCTAGAGCTTTGATATCTTATGGTTAGATCGCTTGTGCAAAGGAAATGACCTGATAAACTTTTTAATAATTTAATTTTGGGCATTTTTACCTTGACAGCAAAATATTCTAAAACCCATTGGAGTTAGAGCCGTGGTATATAGTGATTGAATTGGTATAGTGATGAATAGATGACCTGAATAGCTTTTCAATAAATTCTGGAAACTACTTCATGAGTTATGGCCCTTTGTAAATTTGGGCATTTTTACTTTGTCAGCAAAATATCCAAACAAAAACGGTTGAATCTGGAGTCTGGCTGTTTGATGATTACATTACAGTTGATGAGTAGATGATCTGATGAACTGTTGAATAAAATTTAAAAATACTGCATGAGTTACAACCGTATATTAATTTAAACATGTTTATTCTTATTGTTTCTTGAGTTATGAGCAGTTCAGCATTTTGATATTGTAAACAAGATATCTCGAAAACAGTGTAAGTTATTGCCATGAAACGTGAACGGCTTAAAGGGAATGATGAGTAGAGAACCTGATTTACCTTTGAAAAATATTCGGATTTTTTTATTCAGTCTATCTATCTATCTATCTTCTGATACTGCGTCGGTCACATTTGACCATTACCGCAATTGTATATTACATACACTCCGGTTTGGCAGGATGAAAGCCTACACAGTAATCATGTAATTACGGTAGGGATCTTTAACCTGCACAGGGGATGGTTCTCCCTGCACAGGGTGCCTCCAGTTAACGTCCCGATCCGAAGGACGGTGCACTTTATGGCATTCATCCCTGCAAATGATGCCAATGGAGTGTGTTCGGACACCGAAATTTTATCGCCGCTGCCGGGGATCGAACCCGGGACCTCTAGCATCAGAGGCAAGTGCACTAACCACTGAGCTATCACGCTACACATGGCCTTTTGAAAATTTCGGCATTATTGGGCAAGCATAGGATGGGTGTATCGTGTTTTACAAACACAATTTCTAGTTGGTTTATTTCTTGGTTTGTTGTTTTGTTGATTGGACAACTTTAACATTGGTCACAACTTTTGAACCGTTTTTAATATAGAGCCTTCATATTTGGCATTTAGGTTCCTTGTGACAAAACTTTTTGACCTATGACCTTGACATGACACAAACACATCTTGTTAATCTCTGTTAAAACCATTTCTCTGACAAAAGTATAATGCGTTTCTTATTTCTGCTATAGAAAGGTGCTGAATAATTCTGCCCGATGGAAGCGGTACCCATAAGCTATGCTTTAGAGGAAAGGATATTGAAGCTTATGTTTAATTATGTATATCTCACTTATATATCTATATATAAAATGGCGTTTATATAGGAATGCATCGGATGGATTTGTTATATGATGATTTGTTTTATAAAGTATTTTTGTTGTCATCTTGTGTGCCATTAATTACATTTTATCATCTTTAAATGTTTATCGGCCGAAATAGATTTGGCTGCATGCTGCTTCTGTGCAGAGCTAAAACCGACCAACATTTTGAGTACTGATTTGTTTGTTTGATTTGAGGTTTAACGTCCCCGTCAACATTGTATAGGTCATTTTGGAGACGTTGCTTTCAATTTTATGGGACTTTTACCCGACATTGAGATGAAATGACATCTCAATCCTTGCTGCCCAATGAAACCAAGAGGGTTTATAAGCATGGACGGGCCGACTCGCATCGGTTTGCCTGGGCAGGCTGAGATCCTTTAAGCGGTTTACCAGTACTCGTGTCCGGAGCGGTTTCAACTCTGCGTGGAAGCATCATGCAGCCCATCTATTTCTTAACGCCCCGATGGGCGGGGGCCATTTGAGTACTGGTAAACCTTTTAGAAGGTCTAGGCCAGCGCAGGAAAAGTGGTGCGAGTCGGACTGTCCCTTAACACCAGTGGTTTCTTCGGGCAGTAGGGCTTGAGCTGTTATTTTAACTCAATGTCGGGCAAAAGTCCCACAAAATCGAAAAAATCGCTTCCAAACTGACAAGGACCTAAACCTCAAGACAAGCAAATACGGAACCATCTCGTATGTGAACACATACAAACCAATGCCAATTTTGTTTCTATCATGCCGAGCTTGACTGAAATGGTTATGGCTAAAATGATAACGGTTATGTGGAGGTGTTGAAAATATATACTTTTTCTACATGAAAATGAAATCCATTTTATGCAGAGATTGCAACAAATGGATATTTCTTGTATTTTTAAGGTTCAGCCTATCATTAGGCTACGCGTCAGATCAACAAGTTTTTTCATCACGAAAACACGTCTATATAAATTTGACCCCCTCAAACCCCATTTTTATATAGTAAAACTGGTTTGCAGGGGTATACATTATTTTTCTTGTTTCTGCTCAAAAACATGGATTGTGGGTAACCGTCAGAACCGCGTCGAGGCGGTTCTAACGAGTATCCACGAACTATGTTTTGAGCTGAAATAAGACAAATATTTGAAAGTTTTCATCTGGAAATGTTTATGGTTCGGTGGTAAAATTTACAATGATTTTGTATAGACGTGTTTTCGTAATGGTAATGAACAACCCTGTAAACACCACTTTATACAGAGGAAATTTGGGTATACAGGGGTCGATACTACGAGGACTGTTCAAATATGAATGCAACTAAGCACATAAAAATGATTCCGTGATAGATTTTGATGAAAAATTTATTTTGTCCCCTGAAAGTATTCCCCTTTAACAGATATACAAACTTTCAGTCTTCTGGTCCAATCATTGAATGCATTTTGGTAGTCTTTTCGAGGTATACTATGAAGGCACTGGAATATTGCAGAACCGAGGTGTTTGTGCTGTACAAATTTTCGACCAGAAAGGTATTTTTTCAGCCGCGGGAACAAAAAAAAGTCACACGGGGCAAGGTCAGGGGAATACGGGGGGGGGGGGGGGGGGCTGAGGGAGTTCAACAACCTTTTCCTGCTTCAGATAGTCTTGCAGAATGAACGTCTTGTGCGATGACGCATTGTCATGTAGCAATCTGACAATGGCCCAAACCAGTTGCGGGTCTTCGTTCTTTGAAATATTTCTTCAATTTTCGAAGAACTTTATTATTGTAAAACTTCGCATTTACAGATTTGCCTTTAGGCACAGCAACCTGAATGCCGGGCCCTGATTTGAAAAGAATATGGCATACATTACCTTCTTGACGCTCATGGTCCGCTTTGCAATGCATGGTATTTTGCAATACTTTGTTGCCCATATTTTGATCTGAATCTTTCGTTTTGGCTCAAAAAAGTGAACCCATGTCTCGTCACCTGTGAAGCCATTAGCGAAAGACCTTGCATTGTAATTTAGAAACTTTTTAAGCAACTTCTTGGCGCACTGAACGCGTGTCTTTTTCTGCTCATCTGTCAACAGATGGGGAATCCATCTAGCACAGATCTTTCTCATTTTCAAATCCCGTTTCAGAATTGTATGAGCTGCTCCTAATGAGATGCCAACCATACTAGCTATTTGCCTAGTGGTGTATCGTGCATAGGTAGCAACTATTTCTTTCACTCTAGCAACCATCTTGGCAGATGTTGCTCTTTTCGGACGACGATCATGTGGTGCATCTTCTGTTGAGCCTAGCCCACAGCTGAATTTCTTACACCAACGAAATACTGTCGGAAAAGACATTTCATTATGCCCATAAACCGAACATATTTCATCAAAAATGTCTTTGCACCATATACCAAGAATACAACGATTCTTAATATAGGACCGTATTACAACGGCGTACTGTGACCTTCTTCCAACCATGTTTTGTATTAGTATACAAGAGTAGACAGTGTTTATCGAACGATATACATGGCTAAAGTGGACGGATTTTAACAATTTTGGTATCAATGTATAGGTAAAATGTTTTTCTACGCTGTGATATTTATTTCCAGGTGATTTTCGCATTAGTGCATGACAAAACGTTCTACTTGCATTCATATTTGAACAGTCCTCGTATTTCCCTTATTTTCGCTCGAAAACATAGATTCTGGATACTCGTGAAAGAACATGCACCAACAATCTTCGTTTGTGACAGAAATGAGAAAATTTAACAATCTTATACCTGAAACATATTAGTTCTGCACCAGTGACACCATTTTACTAAGGAGATATTGTCGGCCTGCAGAAGTTTGAAGGAAACACAATATGACTGATGTAACTGATGTTGGTTGTTAGGATCACGAGGACACGCCTATATAATTTACCCCCCCCCCCGTTCAACCCCACTTTTATATAGTAAAACTGGGGCTTACAGGGGTAAATCTTATTTTTCTTATTTCTGCTGTAAAATAGCGATTGTGGATACTCGTTGAAACCGCCTCGATGATGCGGTTCTAACTAGTACCAACAATCTATATTTTGTGCAGAAATAAGAAAACTATCACAGGTTTTTATATCTGAAAATTTTCGTTTTTTCGGCGGTTATGTTTACATTGCAATTGTATAGGCGTGTTTACGTAATAGGGGTTCCTTCTCTCGGGAAAATTGTGATCGAATTGTTGTTATACCCGGCCTTGGTAGCTCAAACGGATGAACACCTGACCGGTGATCAGGAGGTCGCGGGGTCCAGACCGGACGGTCCGGCAACATTCTTTGTTTGATACGGTCATTGACTTCCTTCAGCTGATTCAAGAAGGGCAGTTGTCAATTTCTGGCGAACGAATGGGCACCGTACTGATTAATAACTTATGTATAATAGAAGTGAAAGCAATGACAAGGAATCGACACAATTAACCCACACCTCCCACCAGAGACACGAAAGGGAAAGAAACACGAATATAAAATAACTAGACCCTTATGTAACCATCAATAGCGGAAAGCCAAAAGAACAGATACTTTCCCACAAAATGGCCAATTGGCTACCCAAAAACAAAAATATACAAGGGTAAGTCAATACGTACGCAGCCTATCCCATTCCGAATTGACCGAGACAACCACGATTTTCATGCATTGTTTCAATACATGTTTTAGGCATGAGGACAAAATTGTGCCCTTATCGTAAGAGATTGAACGTCAAACATTGCTATAGATGCAAATGCAATCTTCAAAAATAGAGTACCGTGTTGTATTTGAAAGTAAAAACAGGCCAGGAAATACATGGCGAGTTGACGAATATTTATGGACCTTCGGCACCATCGTATATGCACAAGTTGAATTATGGGGTTGGGGATTTCAAACGCGATAGAACGTCTTTAGAAGACGAAAGCAGGTCTGGACGCCCGTCAGATGCCAGCGATGAAGAATATGTAACAAAGTTCGGGATCTGGTGTGCTCTGATAGGCGAAATAAGGTGAAGGAAATAGCGAATGCATTACACATTTCACATGGTAGCGTTTCAACAAATTACATGAGCGCTTGGGTAGGCGCAGGCTAACTACCCGTTGGGTTCCAAAATCTGCTAGCGACGAGCAAATTGCAACCAGAGCATCAAGGTGCAGCGCATTGTTGAAACGGTTTAGGCCAAAGGAAGATGATTTTCTGTCACGTCTGGTGACTGTAGATGAGACCTGGGTCCATTAGAATAAAACTCAAAGTCGCCAGTGGGTGGGGCAAAATAATTTATGAACGCAACCCTCTGTTGGCAAGGTGATGGCAACTGTATTTTTGGACGCACGATGGCCTTTCTAGCAGAGGAAAGTACAATAAGAGGTGCGTATTATGCAAATTTGCTCGACCAACTTAGAACTGCGATACGTAAAAAACGCCGAGGTAAACTCTCCAAAGGGATTCTGATCCAACAGAACAATGCAAGAGACCACACTTGCAAGATTGCAATGGATGCCGTTGAACGGAATGGGTACATATACGAGCTAATACAGCACCACACTTTTTCTCCGGAATTAGCGTTTAGTGGCTATTTCCTATTCCCAAACTTAACTCTTATCCTGCTGTTCACGACAATCCCTATCTTTGGAAACAGTGTAGATCCAGATCAGATGGCTTCTAACGAAGCCATCTGATCAGGATCTACACTGTTTGACGTTCAATTTATGAATTTATAGGAATAAATTTCAACAAGTAATCTGAATGGTTTAAAGTCAGAAATGGGTGTGGCTAAACAGAATATTCAGCAAGAGAAGGGATCAATGAACGTCATTTCCGGTCAAACGATGAAGTCGTGGCTGCAGTTGAGGAGTGGGTCAGAGACAAGGACCCTGGCTTCTGCAGTTCTGGGCTTATGGCACTGGAACAGCGTTGGTCAAAGTCTATCCTTCTAGAGGACATTGAAAAAGAAGAGAACGATCTCACTCAGAAATAAGTTAGGTTGTTTTATTTTATTGATTCGCCCTCGTATAAGCGATACACACATTCAGAAACGAACTTTATCAAAAATACACCGCATCAGAAGAACCAGTGAAAGGTGGGGGGGGGGGGGGGGGGGTGTCTAAATCGCTAAATCGATTTTACCTGGCCACAATCCTGCCCGTCAGGTATACTTGACGGTTCCTTTTGACCTAAGTCTTTTTGACTGGCCGGTTCGATATGGCCTAATTTGTGTTGTCTCAAAACTCAAAGCAAAAATGTTTTTGTACTAGCATTGACATGAACTAACACTGGCAATGTTTCGTTTCAGTTTCCTGTGGATCAGAGTCACTCGGACAATGCTTCAACCACCCTTGTATTGCCTGCACTAACACATTCTACGCCTGTGTCGGTGCTCCTGTGCCTCTACCTTTTTCATGCCCGGGGGAGGATGTTTGGAGCCGACTGAATGACCAATGTCAACAAGAATGCGATCCTTGAGAACGTTAATAAACGCACTGACAACACTGGTGGGTCGATTGTCACTGAGTGTAGGCTATAAACGTATCATGGGCGGTGTCTAAGCCTGTTAACATTTCCTTTAAACCTTAATATTCCTGTAATTTAAGCAAACAGTGTAAACCCTGATTAGACGCATCATTCTGTGGCGTCTAACCCTACAACTCCGGTTCTGAAAGCAAACAGTGAAGATCCTGATCAGACGCCGCGTTCTGCGGCGTCTGATCTGGATCTACACTGTTTTCCAAGCCCAACACATGATACCAGCCCAGATTCTGTAAGATAACCATATTACACAACACGCTGACTCCACAGCGTTAAAATTAGCACGGATATTTTCTAAAAATAGAACCATTCCCTGGATTTACGACAAATCAGTGATAGTCACGTGGACTTTAGCATTTCAGATTTTCTATGCTTAGTAAAGTTGAGTCGATTGGCGGACAATCGACCCCAAAAGTAGCAGTATTATGACTCCCTTTGCGAGACAGCTTATCTTTGGGCCAGGATAAGAGGATAGAATACTGGCCTCCGTGGCCAATGGATAAGAGCACTGACTCTTAATCAGCGCTTTGGTTCTGACTTAATCAGCGCTTTGGTTCTTGCTATGTGAGAAGTTATGCGACGGAAGGTCAGGTGGTTTGTCTCCGGGAACTCCGGTTTTCGCCCACCTCTGATTAACGTTCGGCTCGATATAAGTGAACAATATTGAAGGGGCCGTGAAAACCCAAACCACAAAATTGGATAGATTAAAACCAGCCAACTGAGTCTAATCAAAGCACTGACAGCACTGGTGGGCCGAATGTCTCTGAGTGCAGGCCGGGAGTGTGTGTGAATTCGGGTTTAACATCGCTTTCAACAATTTTTCAGTCATATCACGACGGTGTCTGGTTGCGACAGGGAGCTCAATGCTCACTTTTATAGTGCTGCCTCACTGAAGTATCATGTCCCAGACACATTACATGATACCACACCCAGTCACATTATCCTGACACTGGGTCGACCAGTCCTAGCTCTACCCCATAAATCTGAGTGCCAAGCGAGGAGCAGCTAGTAACATTGTTAACGACTTTGGTATGTCGCGGCCCGGGATCGAACCCGTGACCTCCCGTTCCCCGGAGCGGACACGCTACCAACTGAGCTATCGGCGCCGGTATAAGTGCAGGCTGGGAAAATGGTCTTTAATGGGTGTTTAGAATATTTCCTTTAATTCTTGAATGCCTGTATTTTATGGAAAAAGTTTAAACCCTGATCAGACGCCGCACTCTGTGGCGTCTAATCTGGATCTACACTGTTTGCCAGTGTCTAAATGCACGAGCCCAGTCCAGATTTTACATATTCCACAGCGGTCTGACGTAACATGGAGAAGAAAAGCATTCCCTATAAATAACCATTTTCTGGATTTTGTACACATGGTCAGCGATAGTCACCTGGCAGGAAGCTTCTGCATTTAGAAACTTTGCGTCGATTGATGAACTCGATAGATGAACAATCGACCAATAAGTCCCTCAGAGTCTGGTAACAGGACACTTCGGCCCCAAAACCACCTCGGCCCCTAGACACTTCGGCCCCTAGACACCTCGGCCCCAAAACCACCTCGGCCCCACATAAAATTGAAACCCTAGACGGGTCGGCCCCTGGACACCTCGGCCCCTAGACACGTCGGCCCCATATACCTAGACACTTCGGCCCCACTTTGCTTTTCACGTGGCTTCCACTTAAATAGGAGATTGGGTTGGATGCCCGATGAGTTTGTTCTTTTTTTAATTATTTTTATTTGCTGATTTGATTATTTGAACCTATAATATATATATTTATTATATATTATAACGTTACTAAGCGGGAAATCTATATGTCCATTTAAGAAGAATGGAAGATACATTTGAAAAGTCCCCTCTTTTATTTCAATGTATAATTCTAATTGCATTGCTGCATGCTTTAGAGCAGGCTCTTTCTGTACTTTTCTGCTTTTTTGATCATCTTTAGGCTTTTTTATTTGCTGATTTGATTATTTGAACCTATAATATATATATATTTATTATATATTATAACGTTACTAAGCGGGAAATCTATATGTCCATTTAAGAAGAATGGAAGATACATTTGAAAATTCCCCTCTTTAATTTCAATGTATAATTCTACTTGCATTGCTGCATGCTTTAGAGCAGGCTCTTTTTGTACTTTTCTGCTCTTTTGATCATCTTTAGGCTTTTTTATTATCCGAAACAATTCCACACCGTTAAAATACTTTTTTAATTAATTTCAATGAGTTATCCTTTAAAGTTACTACTTGGATGGAAATCTGGATGGATCGGTGGATGGGGCCGTAAAACCTAAAAAAAAAAATCATTCCTCGGTTTCGTCAATCATGGTGATGATGGGGGATAATCTTATATTTGTTAACATATTTATATATTTATTTATTTATTTATTTATTTATTTATTTATCCGGCCTCGGTAGCTAAGCCTGATGCGCGTTTGACTTGTGATCAGGTGGACGCGGGTTCTATACCTACCGGGGTCGGCAACTTTCTTTCGTGGAGATTGATTATGAAATCTTTTCTTCGGTCATTCTCTCCCTTCTGCTGATTCAAGAAGGGCAGTTGTCACTTTCTGGCGAAAAGAATGTGCACTGTATTGGTTAACTGCTTACGTATAAGCCTGCCAAGGTTAAGTGTGGATAGGTAAACTGATCGTCTCGAAAATGAACTAAAATAGTGTTGACTTGGCCGTTAAACTCCAATACAAACAAACAATTTATTTATTTATTAGGTAATTATCAGTGTTCAGGTTCGCTGAACTACAACTATCCTCGTAAGTAAACCAATTATTTTTATATATTCAAAAAACGGTATGAAAAACGGTGCACATCCGGTTCAGAGGGCAGAAGCAATCTGATCAGGATCTACACTGTTTGCAAAGATAAGGATAATCGTGCTCAGCGGGGTAAGGATTAATGAATTTCAGGTTAGTACACTATTTAGCAAAAAGTTTTACAAGAACAATTAATTATTGACTTAAATTAGTAATGTGTGAAGCTCAATAAACAACCAGGCGTTACTAATCCCCCCAATAAAGAGATCCTTGATGATAAACAGATCATTGTTATCAATTTTCACACATTTGATTGTCATTCTAGTTCATATTAAAGACGGACAGTAACGAATATATTGTATACTGTATTAATTAATTAATTAATTAATTAATTAATTAATTTATTTATTTATTTATTTATTTATTTATTTATTTATTTATTTATTAGTCACATTTCTGACTATCAGTTACCCAAATTACTTGATACATGTACATGTGTACAATATGTATATATTAGTGACAAACAGTGTAGATCTGGATGTGCACTGTGTGCAATGTCTTCACTGCTCGTGTTTTTGTAGGAAATGATCAGTATATTTCCATTGTTATCAAGTTTCACACATTTAGAAATTCCTATTTGATTGTCATTTCAGCTCATATTTAAAGACGGACAGTAACAAGTATACTGTATAATTTATTTATTTAATTTATTTATTAGTCACATTTCTGACTATCAGACCCTCAAATTGTATTCATTTAAAATTCGAATGACAGTGTAGATCCAGATCAGATGGATCTGGATGTGCACTGAGTGCAAAGTCTTCATGGCCCTGTATATTCTTGTAGAAAAGGCTCCTTGACTATCAGTATCAAATATTACAATTAGAACAACCCGCTAAACCCCACTTTTCGTGATGCTGACTCAAGGTCAATGTCACGATTGAAGGCGGCGGGGGATTAGCTGTCCTTAACAGTGTAGTCCAAGTTAACCTGAAAATGTCGTGTATGCGTTGTTCTATTTATTATAAACGTCTCATTGGTTGTTTGTTATTTTTATACGAAATGTAAATAGCAATAAAATAATCTGATCTTATTTCCTAACAACTTAATAGTAAAACCAAAATTATATAACAAAAAGTTGATAAAATTATATGTCTTACTTCTGCTCTAAAACATAGACCTTTGATACTGGTTCAATCGTTCTCAAGGAGATGGCTGTTAACTAATATGAAAGGGATCTAAGAAATGACTAGTTTGCATAAGACAGATTAATATTAAACTAGTTGTGATTAAAGGTTGTCACAGACGCATTCTGATCAGGCCTGCACATTGGGACGGTTCTAACCAGTACACACAACCTGTATCTTGGAGCAGAAATAAGAATTACGAAAACAGGCCTATACAAATGCATTGTAAACTTTACCGCCGAAAAAAAAACGAACATTATAAGAGGAAAAATTGTGATATTTTTATTATTTCCGCTCAAATAAGATTTACCCCTGTAAACCCCAATTTGACTATATAACAGTGGGGTTCAAGGGGTTCAAAATTATAAAGGCGTGTCTTCGTGATGTAAATAATGTATGTCCCTATGAGCCCCAAGTTTCCCTATATAAACTGGGGCATAGCGGGGTCTTCATTACACGGGCTTGTTAACATGATGTTTTGTTTGTTAGATTTGACGTAACGCTCCAATCAACACTGTATCGGTCATTTTGGAGACGTTGCCTCCAATTTTGTGGGAATTTTACCGGCATTGAGATGAAATGACATCTCAAGCCCTGCAGACCAATGAAACCAATAGGGTTTATAAGTGTGGTCTGACTCGCACCGCTTTTCCTGGCCAGGCTTAGAACCTCTAAGCGGTTTACCAGTACTCATGTCACAGGCTGTCGGTTTCTTGAAGTCCCGTTGGGCGGGGCCGATTTTAACATGATATAACTGCCCATACCCTAACAGATATCAAAAGTGGGGCCGAGGTGACTTTGGGGCCGAGATGTCTAGGGGCCGAGGTGACAGTGGGGCCGAGGTGTCTAGGGCCGAGGTGACTAGGGCCGAGGTGTCTAGGGCCGACTTGGTTTTGGGCCGACCTGTCTAGGGGCCGAGGTGGTAGTGGGGCCGAAGTGTCTGGAAATCCAGAGTCTTCACTTTGTGTACAGAATCCTGGTTGTTTATACTATTATAACAGCGTACAACAGAGGCGGTGATCAGCCTACGCTGGAACGCCTTGAAGGCTGATCTGCGCCTTCGTTGTAAGCGCAAGCTAATATGCGACTTCGTTGTTCTAATTTGGAATATAACAGGTGTTCCTGTGACGTGACCGATATTGTTTAATTTTATATTGATTATTTAATTAAAGGTGATTGTGGAAATGAACGTGTCCTTGCTCTTATCTTTTCATTCAGTCTCATTACGCAAACACGCCTATACAAATACATTGCCACATTTATCGCCGAAAAAATGAAAATTTTATGATGAAAAATTGTGATATTTTTCTTATTTCTGCTCAAAATATAGATTGTAGGCACTCGTTAGAACCGCCTCATCGAGGCGGTTCTAACGAGTACCCACAATCTATATTTTAGAGCAGAAATAAGAAAAATATAGTTTACCCCCGTAAACCCCAGTTTTACTATATAAAATTGGGGTTCAAGGGAGTCAAATTTATATAGGCGTGTTTTCGTGATGGAAATTCCTTAATTTGATGAACAGGATTGTATTCAATGCTTTGCTTAAGAAACTGTGATTTGTAGAGTAATAAATCACAGTTTGGAGGTCAGTTGTAAAGTAGATCAAATCACGAGCGCGTAGCGCGCGTGATTTGTCTACTTACAACTGACCGACAAACTGAGATTGACAGACAAACTGTGATTTAATACTCAACAAATCACAAACTAGAGCTGATCTATTTCGATTCTAAGAGGCTGAAAATCGACAATAATGCAGTTGTTTCCTTCAAAATCTCACAACCTTTCGCCATTGTTAGAAGAAATGCCGCTACAATTATCGACTGAAGCACATGCATTTATGTCCTTTTCTAACGTTTTCGATGCGGAAAAAATGACGTTATGCCGTCTAACGTCAAGGAAATCGACTAGTGACGTCATAAATTGGCAGTTTTTAATGACATCACTCGTCACGCTCTTCCTTGCCGTGATTTGTTGTAAAAAACACAGTTATTTCCCATTGCCTATATAGGCGCACTGTGTTAGAATTTAGAGCAAAAGCTTGAAAAAAGGTAGGTTGCACGATAATGATTAAGGTGCTGTGTAGATTTCTGTATTTATGTGCCGCGGCGTTCGCCTACTTCGGCTTCAGTTAGTACTCCCAGCAGGTGCGGGATATGCGTGTGTGTGTGTGTGCGTTTGTGTGTGTGTGTGGGGGGGGGGGGGGGGGGGGGTCATTTTCATTACGATAACTCGCTCGTACGACAAAGTGCATTTTTCACATCTCCAAAATGGCTACTTTTCTGATGAAGTAAATGCCTAAAACATAGGAAGTGGGTGCTCGTTAGAACCGCCTCAATGCCCACAACCTATGTCTTAGAGCAGAAATAAGAAAAATTTAAACACAGCACGCCTATATAGGCAATGGAAAATAACTATGTTTTATTCTACAACAAATTACGACAAGGAAGAGCGTGACGAGTGACGTCAAATTTATGACGTCACTAGTCGATTTCCTTGACGTTAGACGGTGTAACGTCAATTTCTAGTATCGAAAACGTTAGAATAGGATATAAATGCGTGTGTTTCAGTCGATAATTTTAGCGGGATTTCTTCCTACAATGGCGAAAAGTTGTGAGACTTTGAAGGAAAAAACAGCATTATCGCCGATTTTCAGCCTGTTAGAGTCGAAATAGATCAGCTCTAGTTTGTGATTTGTGGAGAAATAAATCACAGTTTGTCGGTCAGTTGTAAGTAGGCAAATCACGCGCGCTACGCGTTCGTGATTTGTCTACTTTACAACTGACCTCCAAACTGTGATTTATTACTCAACAAATCACAGTTACAGCTGATCTATTTCTTAAATAATGAATACCCCCGTAAACCCCAGTTTTCTCTATAATATGAAATAAAGGCACTGCCTTTTGAGCAAACACACTCATTTACACCCCTATCTATCTTCATATACTGAGTCGGTCATATTTGGCTTAAAAGGGAAGTTGTGTGTGTGGGTGGGGGGGGGGGAGGGGAGGGGGGGTTGGGGTGGGTGGGTGGGGGGGGTCGTTGGATGAGGCCTTAAAACTATTTACAATCTGATTAACAGGACTAAAACGTATACCTCTGAGACCCAATCTATACTGTACGGTCTTTGAACTTCTCTGACGGTCTTTGAACTCATATGCGGTCTTGGCATCAATCGCAGACAAGGGAATACTATTCCACTGATGAATAGTTCTGGGGGGAAAAGCTTTAGAGCATCACTATAGGTCTGGTACCTATGGTATTGTGTGTTATTTACTTTTGATGCCCTTGTTTGAGTTGAAACTGTTACGAGTACAGGGGTCGAGTATTTATCTTTATAGAGAGACACTATACCAGAGTGACTTAGGCAGTTAATATTGGCATAGAACAGCAAAAATACCAGTAATGCTAGCTCAGTGGTAGTCCACCTGCCTCTGATGCTAGAGACCCCCTGTTCGATTCCAGGCAATGGAATATAGTTTGATATCCGAACATGTTCCATTGGCATAATTTGTAGGGATGAATGCAACAAAGTGCACCATCCTTCGGCTCGGGACGTTATCTGGAGATCCCTGAGCAAAAAGAATCATCCCCTCTGCAGGTTAAAGATCCTTACCGTAATGTCATAATTGCCAAATAGGCGTGTGTACTGCAAATCCCAAGTATTTGTACACCTGCAAGTAATAGTCAAGTGTGACCCTAATGCAGTAAAGAGATAGATAGATAGATAGATAGATAGATAGATAGATAGATAGATAGATAGATAGATAGATAGATAGATAATTAAGACCACCTTTGGGACTCTTCAAAAGTGGTCTTTAAGACGTTTGAACAGTCCCAAAGGTGCTCTCTGACCAGAGGACACTGTATGCAGAAAATACAAAGAAAGAATAACTGTAGCTTCCTAAATAGGCTTTTTAAAGCAGAGTAAGACTAGATTTTAGGTGGTCTTAATAGCTGAAGTATACTGTATAAACCCATAAACCACTTACAGTGGATCCAGAGCTTCCTGACCAACAGGGGCTAACCAGGCTTGCTTCCAAAGGATAAACCTTTTACAGAATATATTTGGTCACAGGCCTGATTACTACGATTGCCCCAGCTGTATCCGGTGTCCCTCAAGATGCCATGCTCAGACCTCTGTTGTTCTGCCCATGCATAAATGATCTGCCACAAAATGTTAGCCCTGGAGTTCACCTCTTTGCTAATGACAGCCTTTCATATCACGCGGACTCAAGCATGACTGATACTGCACACTTTAGAGGGATCTTGACAGACTTCAGCAATGCCTATAATGGAATATGGACCGGACTAGCAACAGTCTTCTCAATCCAACCAAATGTGCGACAGTCAGGGTAACAAAATGGAGAATATAAGTGAAGGCAATGATCAGGAAACCTGGTCGAAGATTCGGGGCAACTTACATGTTAAAGATACACAGCCATGAACCGTCAATCTTAAAGACTTTAAAGTACATGTGCATCATTTATTTCAGAAACATGTCACGGGAATCCATTTTGATGCACCTGTAAAAACCACACAGCAGCCTAGCGTTTCTTTGAAAGGGAGCTGGTCTGAAGATGTTGAAGCATGATGGTAGAGGCCATTATTAGACTTATCCTGGATTATGCCCATCAGTATGGGACCCACATAGAGTATCCAGCAGCTCGACACGGTGCAACGGCGAGCAGCTTGGTGTGTCAGAAATGACTATCTCACAACCAGCATTACCTCCCAAGTGATACAGCACCTTGGCCGGCAAACTCACCAGCATTGACAGCAAGTTGTCAATGCTGGGAATGATCTAGATGTATCTCTGGGCTAAGTGGACATCCAGATTTGGAGGCTCTCCGACCCAAAAGCGGCGAACTGTAGGGGGATACTCCCCGGAGTATATGGACCGACATCTTCTGTCAACTCTCCTTCATCGACACGGGCATCAGACTTAAGGGCCAACTTCCACAGACTATTGCCACTTCTGGGATCCTTGAGGGCTTCAAAATTGATCTTCTGCGAACCACATAAAAACTGCTTTTAAAAGTTTTTGATATGTTATATTGTGAGGCAAAGGTGACGGGAGTCCAACTGATATTTACTTACAGTTGGGCAAGGCCTGTTGTCCTTGCAACAGGTATGGGTATAGGGGGAGCGTTGTTACCTCTTCTGTTTGTACACTTTTATTCATTTCCCCTTTCTCCCTTTCTTTCTTTCCACTGATACTGCGTCTGTCACATTTGACCATTACCGCAGGTGTACATTACATACACTCCAGGTTTTGCAGGATGAAAGCCCACACAGTAACCATGTTATTACGGCAGGGATCTTTAACCTGCACAGGGGATGGTTCTCCCTGCACATGGGGCCTCCATTTAACGTCCCGATCCGAAGGGCGGTGCAGTTTATGACATTCATCCCTGCAAATGATGCCAATGGAGCGTGTTCGGACACCGAAATTTTATCGCCGCCGCCGGGGATCGAACTCAGGACCTCTAGCATCAGAGGCAAATGCACTAACCATTGAGCTATCACGCTCACTCTTCCCACCTACCTATCTTCTCCTCTACTACCTCTTATATCTCTTCAGTCTCTTTCTCTGGGAGACGACTCCAAATGACTCACCAGGGTTGACGTGTCATTAAACCCAAAACTATTGTTTGAGCTTTACCGCCGCTATGCACATAACCTTAGTATGATGATGCTCCAGTGTTGGTCCTGTGGGCACTTCATTCGGGAAGAAAATTAGATAGGGTGACCCAGTAAGTTTGCAGCATGGACACTAAAGTATCCTGAAGCACTAGCGTTATGCTATGGATTTGGGGCTCATCATCATTTTGTAAATCTTGGGAAGGTAGAAATCCACAGGTAGCCAGATAGCTCATTGTGTCTCTGCCTATTCCCAGGGCTTTATTCTAGATTTCCAGACACTTCGGCCCCACTACCACCTCGGCCCCTAGACAGGTCGGCCCAAAACCAAGTCGGCCCTAGACACCTCGGCCCTAGTCACCTCGGCCCTAGACACCTCGGCCCCACTGTCACCTCGGCCCCTAGACATCTCGGCCCCAAAGTCACCTCGGCCCCACTTTTGATATCTGTTAGGGTATGGGCAGTTATATCATGTTAAAATCGGCCCCGCCCAACGGGACTTCAAGAAACCGACAGCCTGTGACATGAGTACTGGTAAACCGCTTAGAGGTTCTAAGCCTGGCCAGGAAAAGCGGTGCGAGTCAGACCACACTTATAAACCCTATTGGTTTCATTGGTCTGCAGGGCTTGAGATGTCATTTCATCTCAATGCCGGTAAAATTCCCACAAAATTGGAGGCAACGTCTCCAAAATGACCGATACAGTGTTGATTGGAGCGTTACGTCAAATCTAACAAACAAAACATCATGTTAACAAGCCCGTGTAATGAAGACCCCGCTATGCCCCAGTTTATATAGGGAAACTTGGGGCTCATAGGGACATACATTATTTACATCACGAAGACACGCCTTTATAATTTTGAACCCCTTGAACCCCACTGTTATATAGTCAAATTGGGGTTTACAGGGGTAAATCTTATTTGAGCGGAAATAATAAAAATATCACAATTTTTCCTCTTATAATGTTCGTTTTTTTTCGGCGGTAAAGTTTACAATGCATTTGTATAGGCCTGTTTTCGTAATTCTTATTTCTGCTCCAAGATACAGGTTGTGTGTACTGGTTAGAACCGTCCCAATGTGCAGGCCTGATCAGAATGCGTCTGTGACAACCTTTAATCACAACTAGTTTAATATTAATCTGTCTTATGCAAACTAGTCATTTCTTAGATCCCTTTCATATTAGTTAACAGCCATCTCCTTGAGAACGATTGAACCAGTATCAAAGGTCTATGTTTTAGAGCAGAAGTAAGACATATAATTTTATCAACTTTTTGTTATATAATTTTGGTTTTACTATTAAGTTGTTAGGAAATAAGATCAGATTATTTTATTGCTATTTACATTTCGTATAAAAATAACAAACAACCAATGAGACGTTTATAATAAATAGAACAACGCATACACGACATTTTCAGGTTAACTTGGACTACACTGTTAAGGACAGCTAATCCCCCGCCGCCTTCAATCGTGACGTTGACCTTGAGTCAGCATCACGAAAAGTGGGGTTTAGCGGGTTGTTCAAATTGTAATATTTGATACTGATAGTCAAGGAGCCTTTTCTACAAGAATATACAGGGCCATGAAGACTTTGCACTCAGTGCACATCCAGATCCATCTGATCTGGATCTACACTGTCATTCGAATTTTAAATGAATACAATTTGAGGGTCTGATAGTCAGAAATGTGACTAATAAATAAATTAAATAAATAAATTATACAGTATACTTGTTACTGTCCGTCTTTAAATATGAGCTGAAATGACAATCAAATAGGAATTTCTAAATGTGTGAAACTTGATAACAATGGAAATATACTGATCATTTCCTACAAAAACACGAGCAGTGAAGACATTGCACACAGTGCACATCCAGATCTACACTGTTTGTCACTAATATATACATATTGTACACATGTACATGTATCAAGTAATTTGGGTAACTGATAGTCAGAAATGTGACTATAATAAATAAATAAATAAATAAATAAATAAATAAATAAATAAATAAATAAATAAATAAATAAATAAATAAATAATTAATTAATTAATTAATTAATTAATACAGTATACAATATATTCGTTACTGTCCGTCTTTAATATGAACTAGAATGACAATCAAATGTGTGAAAATTGATAACAATGATCTGTTTATCATCAAGGATCTCTTTATTGGGGGGATTAGTAACGCCTGGTTGTTTATTGAGCTTCACACATTACTAATTTAAGTCAATAATTAATTGTTCTTGTAAAACTTTTTGCTAAATAGTGTACTAACCTGAAATTCATTAATCCTTACCCCGCTGAGCACGATTATCCTTATCTTTGCAAACAGTGTAGATCCTGATCAGATTGCTTCTGCCCTCTGAACCGGATGTGCACCGTTTTTCATACCGTTTTTTGAATATATAAAAATAATTGGTTTACTTACGAGGATAGTTGTAGTTCAGCGAACCTGAACACTGATAATTACCTAATAAATAAATAAATTGTTTGTTTGTATTGGAGTTTAACGGCCAAGTCAACACTATTTTAGTTCATTTTCGAGACGATCAGTTTACCTATCCACACTTAACCTTGGCAGGCTTATACGTAAGCAGTTAACCAATACAGTGCACATTCTTTTCGCCAGAAAGTGACAACTGCCCTTCTTGAATCAGCAGAAGGGAGAGAATGACCGAAGAAAAGATTTCATAATCAATCTCCACGAAAGAAAGTTGCCGACCCCGGTAGGTATAGAACCCGCGTCCACCTGATCACAAGTCAAACGCGCATCAGGCTTAGCTACCGAGGCCGGATAAATAAATAAATAAATAAATAAATAAATAAATATATAAATATGTTAACAAATATAAGATATAAGATTATCCCCCATCATCACCATGATTGACGAAACCGAGGAATGATTTTTTTTTTAGGTTTTACGGCCCCATCCACCGATCCATCCAGATTTCCATCCAATTAGTAACTTTAAAGGATAACTCATTGAAATTAATTAAAAAAGTATTTTAACGGTGTGGAATTGTTTCGGATAATAAAAAAGCCTAAAGATGATCAAAAGAGCAGAAAAGTACAAAAAGAGCCTGCTCTAAAGCATGCAGCAATGCAAGTAGAATTATACATTGAAATTAAAGAGGGGAATTTTCAAATGTATCTTCCATTCTTCTTAAATGGACATATAGATTTCCCGCTTAGTAACGTTATAATATATAATAAATATATATATTATAGGTTCAAATAATCAAATCAGCAAATAAAAATAATTAAAAAAAGAACAAACTCATCGGGCATCCAACCCAATCTCCTATTTAAGTGGAAGCCGACGTGTCTAGGGGCCGAGGTGTCCAGGGGCCGACCCGTCTAGGGTTTCAATTTTATGTGGGGCCGAGGTGGTTTTGGGGCCGAGGTGTCTAGGGGCCGAAGTGTCTAGGGGCCGAGGTGGTTTTGGGGCCGAAGTGTCCTGTTACCTAAATATCAAGGAAAGATTTCGAAACATGGAGTTACGGCAGTAAACAATATACACCTAGCTGGTAAACCAAGTCAGTTGCCTTTTCCCAAATCTGGAGGCACGCCTGATATAACATTTGAGAATCAGTCAGGTCACAGTCTGTTTGTATTGTTTGCTTCCGGCATTCAAGATAGGATCGGAGCCAATTAAGAATAGGACTACTAAATTCATTTCGAAAACACGCCTTTACAAATACACTGTAGTCTTTACCGCCGAAAAAACACACTATAATTTTAAGATGAAAAATTGTGATATTTTTCTCATTTCTGCTCAAAATATAGATTGTGGGTTCTCGTGAGAAGCGCCTTATCGAGGCGGCCGTTTCTAACGAGTACCCACAATCTATATTTTAGAGTAGAAATAAGTAAAATAAGGTTTACTCCTGTAAACCGCAGATTTACTATATAAGAATGGGGTTCAAGGGGGTCGAAATTATATAGGCGCGTTTTCGAGATGTTGTGCAGTGAGAGCTTTTCATTTATATATTATTATTATTATTAACAAGATCAAAAGCCTTGCGAAATCCAGGAACAATGTTCCAAGTAGGGCACCTTTCTCAATACATTTTTAACCGGTGATCAGTTTAATAGATTAAAATGACAGATCATGTAGCCCACACTAACACTTTGTAACAGACAACTTTTTGGAGATGGATCCAACAAACTCGTTCTATTCCATATAGCTTAACAGAGTACAACTTTTCCAAGGCAAGTACATTAAAATTCCTATATTAAGACCACATTTTGGACCGTTTAAAAGTGGTCTTTAAGACCACATTGAACAGTCCCAAAGGTGGTCTCTGACCAGAGGACCTTGTATGCAGAACACACAATGGAGGAATAACTGCAGCCTCCTAAATAAGCTTTTCAAAACAGAATTCGTCTTAATTTTAGATAGTCGACATTGAGATGAAATGACATCCCAAGCCCTGTCGCCCAATGAAACCAATAGGGTTTATTAGCATGGACGGTCCGCCTCGCACTGCGGTCCAGGAACCGCGGTGCGAGGCGGACCGTCCATGCTAATAAACCCTATTGGTTTCATTTGGCGACAGGGCTTGAGATGTCATTTCATCTCAGTGTCGGATAAACGTCCCACAAAATTGGAAGCAACGTCTCCAAAATGACCTTTACAGAGTTAACGGGGACGTTAAACATCAAATCAAACAAACAAACTCTCCTCTGTATAAAGTGGACTTTACCTAGTAATAATTGGTTAGACTTGTTAAAGTGACGACGACTTTTTTGTGAGATCTCTATAGAAAATATCATTTACATATCAAAGTGTTCTAAGGTGAGACCTTATTTATCAAAGTTATATAAAACGGTCTCACAAATCGTATCATTTGTCATCAGCAAAATATACGATAAATGGCTAATGACCGACATCTGTCAGCAGCATTTAGCGCGAATTGGCGATTGACAGAGGTTTACTAATAATAAAGGGATCATCCGCGCATTACATGTAACATTTGCCGATGCCCGTGGAATCTGTTTGAACACATGGCCGAGTGTTCAATTCTCTTCCGAGGGACAGGCACATGCTATTTGCTATGGAAAGAAGGACTTTGGTGATCGTTGTTCTTACATAACTTACTATTCCAACAACAAATTGTCACGAAAAAGCCCCAAATCTCCACATAAATTCCATATAAACACTTCAAATGCAAACCAACATGGAAGCTTGTTCAAAATATTGTTTACATTATGCAATGATCCTGTGGCTTCATCATGAAATTCTAAATACACCTGTGGACACAAAAGCGTTCAAACTCCTATGAAATAACTTTCAATGAATATCTTTGCATCAAGTTAGTTTGACAAGCAAATGTCATTCATCAAAGAATTCTAAAACTAGATCAAGCAATTGATTAGTCTCATTTTGGAAAACACTTTGTGAGTGACATCTGAGGTGTATTTTGATTGGACAGTGCAGGAGTCAACAATGAAATGTACACCACCTTGTGTTTTGAATTTATTTCTGTCTGGCAGCTGACTGATAGGATGTTAGGATATATTGAATGATCTTTCAAGTCAGAATGAAATGAAGCTCATCAAAGTTTGAACACTTTTGTGTCCACAGGTGTACTACATTCTACTTTATTACGTTACATCGTTCAACCTAGCAAAAATCCATGTTCAAACAGCACCTGAATTTCATGATTTAAACTTGGGATTTGTTGTTTGAACATGGCTTCTGGTCCATCCACGAATAGCTTCAAACAGCTATGTCTATAGAAATTTGTGCAAGAATATTTTAAATGTATGATACTCGACTCACCATACTTACATGGAATGTTTTCTACCTGAACCGGAGACGATCGCACAAGAAGACACATTGACGATATTTTATTTTGTTTCAGGTGCCGTTTCATACCTGATTGATGTCAAGACAATTTCAAGGGTTGTCCATTTCTACAGCTGAAATGTTTGAAATGTAAATGTAATTCAGAAATAGTCAGTAAAATCTGAAAGTAAACATTACAGTGTCTATCTGTTTGCACATAAGTGTTTAAATGAACGCGCCTGTGTGCGATAGAGTGCGTGCGTGATATGCATGCATGTATACTGTGTGTGTGTGTGTGTGTGTGTGTGTGTGTGTGTGTGTGTGTGTGTGTGTGTGAATGAATTGTGTGCATATGTGCGTGCGTACGTGTGTGCGTTCGTTTTTTTGTGCTTGCGGTCACCAAGCGCCCATATAACATGTGGATACTCAGTCTGATCCGAGTCTGCGCTGTGCGCATGACAGCAGACACGTTTTTGCATACTATACTCATGTTCTTTGCAACTTATTCGTTTCATCGAGCGCTGTGGGTGAGGTGATGGTGTCTTGTGTCTTGCGACACTGGGGCGTTCTGCTGGTTTGAGTTGCAGTTGGACAAGACTTGCTAGCATAGTATCAGATGCGGGTAGAGGCGCAATGTTGTTTTTTTTTTAGCCGGCGCATAACAAAACCTACAATAAGACCTGTGTGACTAGCACAGACTCATATCAACCTGCGCACCCATCCACTATAACAAGACCTTATGCTTATGTCTCTTTGCATAGATAGTAGCCTATAGTAGGTAGATGCGATCAGCGAAGACTCTGGTCAGGCTGCGCGAATGCGCAGACTGAACTGAGTCTTCGCTGGTCGCTCAAGCCTTCTTGTAGAATTTTGTCATACGCTGAGCGGCTGCACGATGCTTCCACGCAGAGCTGAATCCGGCCCGCACACTAGTACTGGTTAGCCGCGTAGAGGATCTAAGCCTGTCCAGGAACCGCGGTGCGAGGCGGACCGTCCATGCTAATAAACCCTATTGGTTTCATTGGGCGACAGGGCTTGAGATGTCATTTCATCTCAATGTCGGGTAAAAGTCCCACAAAATTGGAAGCAACATCTCCAAACTGACCTTTACAGTGTTGACGGGGACGTTAAACCTCAAATCAAACAAACAAAAACATACGCTGAGCTCATTTTTAGCTCTCCTGGTCAGCTTATGCCGTGTTCTGTGGACAACGTCCATCTTCCTTTCGTTACTTTTCACATTTTTAACATCTCATCCAGAAACTCATATTAAATTGAGCTGATAGTTGGTGGGAGGCATTGCGGCAACATGTCGACTCATAATTCCCAAAGAATGGCAAACACCTTGCAATGCTTCAAACGACAAATTTTCGGCCCGCGCCCATCGGGGCTTGAAGAAATAGATGGGCTGCATGATGCTTCCACGCAGAGGTGAAACCAACCCGCACACGAGTACTGGTAAACCGCTTAGAGGATCTAAGCCTGCCCAGGCAAAGCTGTGCGTGTCGGACAGTCCATGCTTGTTTCATTGGGCGACAGGGCTTGAGATGTCATTTCATCTCAATGTCGGGTAAAAGTCCCATTGGAAGCGACGGGGACGTTAAACCCCAAATCAAACACATCATCGAGCGCTATGAGTGAGTGAGTGTTTGATTTTTACGTCCCACCAACAGCTAAAGTCATATGGAGACGGGACCTCGGTTTAAAGACTCATCCGAAAGTCTGGAGAAGCCCGGGGTCGATCCTGCGATCCCTGGTTTAATAAGTCTCCATCTTTTCTCAGCAATTTCTGATCTGATCTTAATTGCAGATAATAAGGAGAGTTAAAAGGAACTGCGACAATGTGTTTGTTTGTTTGATTTGAGGTTTAGCCTCCCCGCCAACAATGTAAAGGTCATTTTGGAGACGTTGCTTTCAATTTTGAAGGACTTTTACCCGACATTGCGATGAAATGACATCTCAAGCCTTTCGCCAAATGAAATCAATAGGGATTTTAGCATGGACGGGCCGACTCGCACCGCTTTGTCTGGGCAGGCTTAGATCATCTAAGCGGTTTACGAGTACTCGTTTGCGGGTCGGTTTTAGCTCTGCGTGGAAGCATCATGCAGCCCATCTATTTCTTCAAGCCTCAGTGGGCGGGGGAGGTAACTGAGACAATCACATGTCATATTCTTCCCACAATATCACTAGGGAAAGAAGTCGAAAAATGGAGTGACTACAGTAAAAAAACTGGACATCAGGTAAACCATGTCAGCAGCTCTTTCTCAAACAGGTGTGGAGCAATATACATAATGGGGGAAAGAATCAGAATCACCAACATGACCAACATTAAACTGGAAGACAAATTTAACTAAAATGCACATCCTATATGATTAGGGAAAGAACAGGCATACGTCTACTTTGAGTTCGAATTTGGACCTCACATGACTAACGGCATTGGAGTTATTTGCCGTCTAGCATAAATATTACAGAAAAATGGTGTCTCCCCTTTTATCTTATCCTTTTTAAACTTTCAATAAACATGGACAAGCATACTATCTTGGATGAGTTCCAAATTTACTTGAATCTGACAACCGGTTTTTGCTTCCGTTTGACGACTGGTTTTCCACTTACATTCCCTTAAGCATGTTTTTTTTTTCCATAGACTTACAGTGGTAAAGCGCATCTATCTTTTCTCGGCCATTCATCACACTTGCAGATAACCAGGAAAGGCATGGGGTCTACTTTGAATTCGAATTCGGGCCTTAAACAGTCATGTATGGCCCAGTTATCATCATATGAGAACAACTTGCTCTTTAGTCTAGCATAACTCACTTATATACTCACCGGAAATAGAAACTATACACTCAATTTTAAGTTGTCACTGGCAAAACATTTTAATGAAATTTGAATTACAATTAAATAAATTATCATCAGTGGCATGTCTGATGGATAGAATAAAATGTTTAATGATAGCTACGATTTAACGGGTAAAGCCACAGGTTCAAAGTAAGGGTCCAAATCCTGCTGTTCAAGTTTCCATTGGGTCAAACATTTTGTGTCGCGAATGTGATTCCCATTTTTACCAGTTATTACGTATCAGCTAACGTTGGGAATATTGTTTACAAAATGAAAATTTTCACAATGGTTGACATGTTATCGATCTTTAATTATTGGACCAAACCACCGGAAGTGAGCGAAAAGTATGGCATTTCTGATTGCGGGTTTTGTTTTTATCAATATTTAAGACACAGCTAAAAATGCTGAAACGATTGAAGGCACTTTTTGGTCGATTTTTGGCTTGAAACATTATTTTGAAAATTTCGCTGAAAAAAGCAGTTTTGGAGATTTCAATAAAATGTTTGTTTCTCGATAAGTTTTAGATGTTATGTTATTTTTTTATTCCTTGCTTTTCACTTGTTACCTTTTTATTCCTTGCTTTTCACTTGTTACCTATACGCAAAAATGTTGAAGTCAAAATTTGATGACAAACAGATTTTGTGAAAAATGTACTTTTTTACATATTCATCAAAAACTTTTAGTTTGAAAACCAGATTTTCTTTAAATTGTTACAGGATTCATGTCTATAGTTAGTCAAATCCTTAATCAGTAATTTTTAACTAAATTATCCACTTGTTTTGTCAGGCGAGACAATTTAAAAGTGTATAGTTTATATTTCCGGTCAGTATATAATGAATTTAATGTTTTCTTGATGATCAAACTTGCAAATAGTGTAGACTGTATCTAATATTTTTTGTTTTAAACATATTTTATTGTATTCCTTTAAACAATGGGATTGGACACAAGGTATAAAATATTAGATAGTCCTCTCCCTAAACATTTACAAAGTAGTTTTAAATGGTACAGTGGTAGATATGAAACAGTTTTAAGTAGCATAACACATGTTTTTTTGCCATACATGTCACGAACGATTATGACCCGTTCGGGGTTTCTATATTCCAGAGACATCCCTTCTCGGCGCGGAACGAATATGATTGATTTGCCGAGCATAGGAGTATTTGAAACAGGACCTTATTTACAAAGAATAAATATTCAATCGAATCTGTGGCTATCGTTAATAAAGTTTAGTACTGCGGATATGATTGGCTTATTGATTTGTATGTCAAATGTTCTGCTGCCGTACAAAAGTAAATCTAAATCTAAGTTTATGACAGGTATGTAATTTAGATCGACTATAAGTATTTGTCGTTGTTCTTCAAACAATCTACATTCGAAGAAAAAGTGTTGTGCATTTTCAAATGTTGCACCACATCTACATGTGGGTGATGGTACTATGTTGACTCTATGAAGATCTGCAGATAAATTACTGCTGTTATGGCGGTTCTAGTTAAAACTATATTGAGTTTTCTTTCTCCAATAGATAAGAAGTTGCTAGCCTTGTCCCTCTGGTTTTTTAATTTCAGTTTAAAATCGGTAATAGTTGCAGCATTTCTAACGACTGTATCTAAATCATTCCAAAGACGTAAGGTTGACGGAAAAAAAAGACGAATCGAATGAGCACAATCTGGTAAAAGGAATTTGGAAGTCTTGACAATTTCGAAGATTATAATTTGTATCGGCATTTACACGGTTCGGCAGAAGATCAGATAAGTAAGACGGAGCATCATTTTTAACAATCTTATACATAAGTGTAAGTTTCTTCTTCTGTCTTCTGTCTTCTAAAGTATCCCAACCGGTTTCGTAATATAAGGAATTCTTTGATGCGAAAATTGGTAAGCCCGTTACGATTCTTGCAGCATTTAATTGCATTTGTTCTAACCGGTTTACTTCAGTCCGATTACAGCCGTCCCAAACCTCGCTAGCATACTCTAAAAGTGTTCTGATATAAGTCAAATATACTTTTTTTTAGGGTTTTCTTTGAGAATATATATTTCAATTTTCTGAGAAATGCTACTTGTTTTGCGGCTGATAGAATTATTGAGTCTACATGGGCTGTCCATTTGTTATTTGATGATAAGATTATTCCTAGGTGTTTGTGTGTTTCAACGATTTTTAAAATGGTGTCGTCCATAACAAGTTGGATAGCATAGTCGTAATGTATGTTTGATGTAATCATTACTTCAGTCTTTAATGCATTAAATAAAACTAGCCAAACTTTAGCCCATTGACTAAGTTTGTTTAAATCTTCAATTATTGTTCTTTCTATTACAGCAGGCTCAGGGGAGGAAAAACTAAGAAAAGTGTCGTCCGCAAAAAGACGTGCTAGTCCTGTTAGTTCATCTGCAATGTCATTTATATATGTAAGAAACAACAATGGTCCAAGGACTGATCCTTGGGGAACACCAGCTGTTATATATTCGAATGATGAACAAGTACTATTTATAGATACCTTTTGATGCCTCATATGAAGATAATTTTCAAGCCATTCCAGAAGATCTCCTCGAATTCCATATTTTTCTAATTTAAGTATTAAACCACGATGCCATACTCTGTCGAAGGCTTTTGATATATCACAAAATACTTGACAGTTAATTTCGTGTTTCTCAAGTGCTAAACATGTGTGATGGACTACTTCTATTAGGTGATGCACTGTCGAATGTCCTGGTAGAAACCCTGACTGGTATATATATATCAGAGAACTGGAAACTAAATGATTATATACATGTTTGAACACGACTCTTTCGAACGATTTACCTACACACTTTATCAAAGAAATAGGTCTATAGTTACAAACTTCATTTGTTTCTCCCTTTTTATAGACCGGCATAACAATTGCTGATTTCCATATGCTAGGGTATATTCTTTTCCGTAAGGATAAATTGAAAAGTTTACACAAAGGAGCGGCTATTGTTCTACATGTGTTTTTTAACATTCTGTGGCTTATGCCATCAGGACCACAAGCTTTGTTTACATTGAGAGAGCTTAGTATATCTATTATTTCAGTCTCGGTAATATTAATACTGTTTATTTGAATATTTGTCCTGCTATCAAAAGGAAGTAGTTCTATATTACTGTCGTCTACAGAAGAAATAGATTAGACATACTCATTTAATGTGGATACTTTTTCTGTATCCGTAATGCATAAGTACCATCGGATCTTTTTATAGGTGGAATAACTGAACTGCTGTTACTCTTCTCCATAAATCTTCCCATTACTTGCCAAAATGTTTTGCTGCCCCTTTCATTGTTAGTAATCATATCTTCAAGATTATTGTTGTAATTGTCTTTTGCAAATTTCTACATATTATTTAGGTGATTTCGTTGTTTTTTATACCGTTTGATATGATCATCTTTTTTTGTTTGAAGTGCCTTTTTTTCGTAAACGATCTCATAGACGAATATTATATCGTAGTTCTGATGTGAACCAGGGTTTGTCATTCGGCCGTATAAGAACTTTATTGCAAGGTATACATGTTTTACAAAAACTAGTGAAAATATTTGTAAATTTTTCACTGCATTCATCAACTGATAACTCAGAATTAATTTCTCTATTCCAATCATATTGCTGTATTAGGTTGTTCAGTTTGTCAAAGTCAGCATTTTTGTTATTCCAAACATCCCTATAATAACTCTGGAAAAGACGTATAGGTATTTGTAAGCTTGCGTATGTTGCTTTATGATCGCTTATTTCATTATCTACTGGTATAGTTCCGGATTCCGATATGATACATGTATCGCTTACAAGGATTGGATCTATAAGCGTCGACGAATTTTGAGTGATACGAGTGTGTTCTTTAATAGCATTTGTAAGATTAAACATAGATAAACAGTCTCTTAGCTGCACATTTATGAGAGGTAAGCAATCAATATTAATGTCCCCAGCTAGTACCACATGAGACGTGTAATCAAGAGCAGTTTCTATGCTTTCTTGTAGTTCCGAGACAAAAATCGACTGTGATGCTACGTAAACGTTGCGATAGAAACAATATAAAAGAACATTAAAATCCTTCAGATTTACCTCGACCCATATTGTTTCGAGCCTCGGATTTTCTAAGTATTCTCGTCTGTCATATTTTAGTAAGCTTGACATGTATATCATTACCCCACCTCCATTACGGGTTCTATCTTTGCGAAGGGGCGGGTCAAAACCTTAACACTTTAAAGACGCAGAGTGACAGGTATTGTCTAAGTGTGTCTCACTGAAGCAAAGAATATGAAAATCGTTTGCTATATCATTCAAATATTCTGTTTTATTACGGATACTTCTCGTATTTAAGTGAAATATATCTAGAGATTTTATGTCGGTGATATTTAGTCCTGGATTTAGTTCAACATCCATACAGGCAAGCAGTAATACGATTCTGTAGACCGCATATGCATCATTTTTGATATAAAGGCGCAGGAACAGCAATATAAATAATGTTCTTGCACAGTAGGCTGACAGGCGCAGATTCGTAAAAAAATCTTAGAATTGCAATTCTCCTATGCGTAGCAATGTGAAACAAACCCACCGCCGCCCTCTACGCTGAAATTTCAATCCCCATTTGGGTGCAGAAAATAATGAACTGTTATGAAGGGCTGCAGTAGTCTGTAACTACTCATTCCTAAATGCAGAGAGTGATGTCTCCTAAAACGTCGACCCGATACGGGTTTCGCAATTCGGTCATGACATATATAACACATGAGGACATATATACAAAGACAAATAACTAAAAAACATTCCATATATACAGTGTACTATTCGTGTTGGGCAAGGAAACACGGATTTAGTTTTCATTTCAAAGCGGTTTTCAGTTTTATAGCTGGCGTTTAAAACTGATCATTCCCCAGCTGGAACACAAAGTCGAATTAGAACATCTTCGACGTTGTGCGCCTTCTGGGTATGGACCAAATACAGGCTACAGCGAGAGAAAAAGAACTGTGAATAATTGGATACATTAACGTTTTTAGTACGCTCATTATGCAATATTTGTGCAATCTAAGTTCGATGGCTCAAACCCCTTTGGGACCAGAAAAATTATTCGAAACAGCGGTAGTTCGAACCAGGGAAGGTTACTATCGGTGCCATACCAGGAAACACAATAAAAATAATTGTTGGATATCTCTTCCGTGTTCCACATTGTAAATTCATGCTGCGTGCACCCACTTGAATCGCCTCGTCGAGGCGATCCCAATGAGTACACACAACACAATTAGCTTAAATAAAAGAATGGTATCTCCCTACATTATCCTCATATCGTACTTGGTTGAATTTCCTGCGGACACAAAAACAGGTTCGACCAATCCATGATATAAGAGCCATCAGGGTTCGAGCCATCGAAGTTTTAATGTATATTAATTATTACCAAACTATTATTAATATTGTGACCGAAAAGTAACAAATACTTCATATGAGTTTTGTTCTGTGTGCATAGCCCGCCGGCATCCACCCGGGCTCTCTCGATCGAGGTCACCCAATCGAATGCCAATGTAGTCACCATACCTCATGACAGAACTGATATTTGAAGAATGATGCACACTCCATGATTACTTTACAAAGTGAGGCTGAAGGGTTATGAAAGTTCTACAGGCATATCAAAGTGATGGCAGTGATGACAACAACATGCCCCGTCTCATGCAGTGGTGGGTCCACGCCCTCAGCATTTAGGACCGTGTTTTCCCAGTTAATCTTTGGGAATGACGTCCGAAGTTTCGTTCACTTCCTTTATTCTTTATTTTAGGCATTAAAGATTCCATCAAGTCTGTGCTATTGCACAGCCCCGCCAGAGCCTCCAATGTCGATTAGGCATAATACCACTCCCACACGAACCGGCCCATTCATGGTCACTGCGAACGCTTCTATTTATATCATAACCGTAAAACTACCCATTCATGTTTTAAGGAAATGATTGCTCATGATTATCATAGTATGATTTACAGTGCCGTTCAATCTAGACACAACGGCGTTACGTGTGGTTTATCTGTGTCATCGCGTTTGCGCTGACATCCCATGCCGTGATGCAGAATGGTAAGTGTGTTTAGTGCTGCTATAGCCCTCAATGCGCACACTCAGCCATGTAACGGAGCTAGGTGATTTCCATATCGCGTGTGTGAGCAGTGTAGGTCCCAGCAGGACTGCGCAATGCAGAGTCGCGTCCAAGCCTTACCTGCTCGCAAATATGCACCTAGAGCTCATGTGGTAGCTCATTTATGGTTATTTGATATGGATAAAACCAGGAGGATTCATAACTACGGGAAAGATGTACATTTAGAATTTTGTATCAATTTTGAGATTTTGAGACCCCCCGCAGAAACCATTTGCTCATAAACAAAAACTACAACATAAGAGCACCAGCTTCTGAAATGTAAGGGGAGAGACCACTAGAGCAAGTCATGCGCTGGACACATAGCCTTGCATCGAAATAACCGAAATATGCAAGACAAAAACAATCGGTTACACAAATATATTCTATTAAGTTATTCGATTGGTTTTTTACTCGGCGATGGGCGCGGCTTTATCAATTAATACAGCAATACAAGGGTTAATGAATGCACTTTGCTCGTTTTTTAAGTGAGCGATCAGTGGACGCTGAGCGACTTGTATTATAATAATACAGTGTTAGAGTCATGGGTCCTCGCCGTTGTTTCATCTCTGTGGTTGCTTGATTTTCGTGTTCACGGAGATGTTGTTAGAAACCTCCGTGGTGCCATGGTTACGCTACTCTCCTTGTTAGCCAGGGATCGCAGGATCGATCCTGGGCTTCTCCAGACTTTCGGATGAATCTTTAAACCGAGGTCCCGTCTCCGTATGATCTTAGCTGTTGGTGGGACTTAAAACGCAAACACTCACTGACTCCTCTTACTCTAACCTATATTTTTGCACGCAAAGAAGCATAACTCCACCTCACTGTGACACATCCTGCTTTTGTTTAAATAGATGTAAAAATCCCCGTCAATACTCTTCAGGTCATTTTGGACACGTTGCTTCCAGTGTTGCGGGACTTTTATCCAACATAGCGATGAAATGACATCTCAAGCCCCATCGTCCAAAGAAAGCAATAGGACTTATATGCATTGGACGGCCGGACTCACACCACTTCGCATGGGCAAGCTTAGTCCTTCTAAGCTGTTCAGTACTCATGTGCGGTCAGTTTCAGCTCTACATGTAAGCACCATGCAGCTCAATCTATTTCTTTAGAAGCCTCCGTTGTGTAGTGGCTACTTTACAAGGCGAGTAGCATAACCATTACGCAACGGAGGCTTCTAAACAGTAAGTGGAAGGGTGCTGCTTTCGGTCTATGCAAAAAAGTGTGTTTCATTGGTATTCTGTTTTGATTTTGTCCACCGCGGAGCACTTTCAAACCAAAAACAAGTTATCGCTTTCTCCAAGATTGAAAATCCCAGTATGACGAGGACATAACGTAATACAATCTGTTGCCCCTTAATGCCTTGATTGCTTCTAGACTTCAGGCCATCCTTAAAAAAAATGTTTGCTTTGCTCCTACCCATCATATGTGAGGTGGGTAGGAAGGTAGGTCTTTTTGTTATTTTTTTAGATATGAAAAGATATTTGACCCTTAAAGCACCTTACAACAACCGGAAACATCATTTCAAATACTTAGTTTCTGATTTTTCAGAGGAAAAAAAAATAAAACAGCAAAAAAAAAACAAAAAAAAAAAAAAAAAAACCCAGAAAGTCATCAGCTGGAAATTTGGCTTAGTCTGTTAAATTTGAGTTTAATCAGGATTTAAAAAAAAATCTTTTCCTACGAATGGTAATAAAATTTTTTGGGTAGAGGCTATCTGTGTGGGTAGGTAGGAGCACAGCAAACCAATAATTTTTTAAGGATGGCCTAACGGCCTCACGGTTCAGTCAAGGTCACTGCTGTCTCTCTTCCCCTGATACTCATAGATAGGTACTGTATACAGTTCCGCCGTTGTTGACTGATTCTTTAGAACATGCAAACTCACGTTCGCTGTCTATAATATTATCAGTGCATTTCCGCTATTACAGACAGTTAGGTAATCGACACAATTTAATGTCATCTCTTTTCAGTAAATGGTACAGTTTAGCTTTTAACATTTTGGAAAATGAGGGAAAAGTTTTTGAAATTAAATATATTGTAATCCAAGGCGTCTAGACATGCTCATTTCAAATGATCTACGAGGAGGTATCAGAATGTTCCATTACGACAACATACCCGTGCGCAATAGTGCAATTTACCACATCTCCAAAATGGCTACTTTTCTGACGAAAATCGACGATATTTTCCTTATTTATAAAGCAAATATAGGATGTGGGTGCTCGTTAGAACCGCCTCATTGAGGCGGTTCTAACGAGTACCCACAACCTATGTCTAGGAGCAGAAATAAGGAAAGTAATGTAGACCCCCGTAAACCCCTGTTTTCTCTATATAAAGTGGGGTGTAAGGGGGTGTTCATTTCACAGACTAGTTAGCGTGATGTGAACGTGACGGGCTCTACAAAAAGCGATATTTTTTATTATTTATACTCCAAACGGAGTGTTGTTACTAGTTAGAACCGCATCAATAACGAATACCCACAAATTATGTGAGAAAAGTAATGAAGGCTGCAGTAATTCTCAGTTTTCTAAATCACGTGGAGCTTACCGGGGCACCCATTAGTGTATGTCTTGGAGCAGAAATATGAAATTGAGTGAGTACCCCTGCAAACAACAGTTTTCTCTATATAAAGTGGGGTTTAGAGGGGTGTTCATTACACTTGATGCCCTCTGTGTCGTTGTTAAAGCATTGAACTTGTTAACAACGATCTATCATCATTACATGTCTCTTTTTTGTAAAGGGGTTATGGTCATTTAGTTATTGTGGTTCGTCAGGAATTACAATCAAAGTACTGAAAGTACTGAGGAAAGTTGATTTATGAGGAATAGTTATTATGATAACAATGCCAGTCGTAGATCAAGCACATCACGAAAACACGCCTGTATCATTTTGGCCCCCTTGAACCCCACTTTTATATAGTAAAACTGGGGTTTACAGGGGTAAACTTTATTTTTTTATTTCTGCTCTAGACTATAAATTGTGGGTACTCGTTAGAACCGCCTCATCGAGGCGGTTCTAACGAGTACCCACAATCTATATTTTGAGCAGAAATAAGAAAATGTCACAATTTTTCATCTTAAAATGTTTGTGTTTACGGCGGTAAAGTTTACAATGTATTTATATAGGCATGTTTTCGTAATGAGTTATCTAGATAGGTCCCAGAGGGTTGAAAAATTCGACGAAGAAAAAAAAAATGATTCATCGATTGTTTTGAGTTTAACGACAGGTCAACCCTTGTGGATCATTGTGTCTTCTCCAAGAGAAAGGGAGAAAAGAGATAGAAGAGATAGTAGAGGAGATAAAAGTGAGGGACAGAGGAGAAAGAGGAAAATGAACGGAAGTGTAGAAACAGAAGAAATAACAACAACCCCCACTCTACCGTTACCTGCTGCAAGAACTGCAGGCCTTGCCCAACTGTAAGTCAATATCAGCTGGACTCTCCAGTGACACAAGATACACACCACCTTTGCCTCACCCAACTACCCCCACGAAGAAAAAAAGGAAGAAAGAATGAAAGAAAACGTGTCTGCTAATTTCTTCATGGTAAAACCATAAATTTCTAAATTAGCTCAGTACATTTTGTGCTTGTCCCATCTGCTAATAACCTTAGAGGACACGGGAAATCATTCTAAAATAATTAACATCTTAAAATCGCCAGTTAACACACACTGATGTTGAAATTCCGAGATTTATACACAGCGTTATAAATGAACAGTAGCCAGGTAAACATGTGCATTTGTCTGCCAGTGTACTGTGCGTGAGAAAATTCCGATAATTAATCAGCTGCCGAATCACGTGGTGTAGTGACGTCAATATTCCCATTTGCTATAGTAAACCAACGAAGATGTACATAAATTCGGCCAGAAAACAAAGATTTAAAAAATAAATAAAATAAATAACGAAATGCAAGCGAGCTTGAAGCTCCTTCCATTGTAATGATACCAGAAATACAGCCATATATATATAATCGCAGGCCCCTACGCGCACTTAGAAAAAAAATTCTATAGATTGTGATAAATCCAAATATGTACGGGGGATGCTTTTGCACCCTCGCAACCCCCTCCCAGCTCACGGGTCTGGTTTGAGCCCGCTGATTTGCAGCAGGACGAAGCCGAGGACTCCTCTTGACGGCCTTAGTGGAACACAGCGGATGCCTACAAATTGGTCAGTATGGCACTGCCTTCTTTGTACAGAATTTTCGATTTGATTTTAATGCATCCATCCAACATCGATATATTTTAGTAAAAGCAAATATATAACAAAATAATAGTATATGAATATTATGTCACGCCGTCGCATCAACGTTGAGACGAAGTCATTTCAAATTGATATACCCGCTAGGAAGTTTCGTCTGCAAAGCGCTTACTATAGGCGCCGTTTTTTATACCCCCACAAATGAAATTTGGGGGGGGGGGGGGGTATATAGGAGTGCGCTTGTCGGTCTGTCGGTCGGTCGGTCTGTTGACTTGGTTTCCAGACGATAACTCAAAAATCGCTTCACCCATTTTTATAATTTTTGGTACACTGATGTAACATCATAAAATTCATAAAATACAGGTTAAGTTCGATTTCCATTACAATTCGTCAATTTTCGACATAGTTATGGCCCCTTTCAAGTGAAAAAAAAATGCAAAATGCCGCCTTTGTACTATCAAGGCAGTTTTTGTGGGGGTATTCATCACCTTTAGTGATAGCTCTAGTTTGTTTGTTTTTTCTGGCATGTGTCCATTATTATAAACATTTTTGGTCTCCAATTGATTTGAAGCTCTAATAACTGACGCAGATACAGTGTTATCAGTGCCAGGATCAGGAAGACGCGGGTTCGATACCTGCCGGGGTCGGCAACATTATTTCGTGGAGATTGCGGTCATTCTCTCCCTTCCGATGATTCGAGAAGGGCAGTTGTCAGTTTCTGGCGAAAGAATGTGCACTGTACTGGTTAACCGCTTACGTATAAGCCTGTCCAGGAAGTGAGCTAGGTAGACTGTCATTATGCCGCCTTTCCACTCCAGGCTGTACATTAGCAAGCAGTGTACCAACAACCGAAGGAACATATGAGCTATAATTATAATAATAATAATTATTATAACTACAAATTAGTGAGGTATGATGTTTGTGTGTGTGTTCGTGTTTAACGTCCAACCAACAGCTAAGGACATACGGGGACGAGACTTCGGTTTTAAAAATCCGAACTCTACAGAAGCCAGGGATCGAACCCGCGACCCCTGGTTTCTGAGGTGAGAAGCATAGCCACTACACCATGGGGACTTCAGTGAGTTATGATAAAAAGAATGTTAGAATTCAGATTTAAACATCACGTAACACCTCAGCGGAGATATGATTATAAGCCCATTTTGTTTCAGAAACCCCAGAACGGGTAATTTGCAAACAGTGTAGGCCCATATCAGATGCCACGGCCATAAAATAAGTGACTATTCTGCGCTAAACTGAAGGTATTCAATTGTCGGCTAATCTTCTAAGCATATGAGCATGCAACAATCCGAAAACAGAGAAACGCGCAGAAAAAACACTCGGGTGAGACTATCCGGGTCTACATCACTAACTGGGCGTGTGAGTAGCCTGAGGCAAAGTGGAACCTCTTCTACGGTCAGAAACCTACACACCCCCGACCACTTAAAGCGCAGCGGCCTTGCATTTGGGTATCCAAATTCAGCCATTTTCTGTAAGTCTCTTTCGTAAAATTCACTTGAAAAATACGGCCCCCGCCCATCGGGGCTTGAAGAAATATATGGGCTGCATGATGCTTTCACGCAGAGCTGAATCTGACCCGTACACGAGTACTGGTAATCCGCTTAGAGGATCTAAGCCTGCCCAGGCAAAGCGGTGCGCACGAGTCGGACCGTCCATGCTTATAAACCCTATCGGTTTCAATGGGCGACAGGGCTTGAGATGTCATTTTATCTCAATGTCGGGTAAAAGTCCCACACAATTGGAAGCAACGTCTCAAAAATTACCTTTACAGTGTTGACGGGGAAGTTAAACCTCAAATCAAATCACTTGAAAAATGTTCTCTTCGGTCGTGCTTCTGAGAAGTCTTGTCCTTTACAATAAAACACCCATTGTTGTCGTAGTTTAGGATCACTTGGAAGTGCAGAGAAATGAATCCCACATCCTTTTGAATGTTTACTAGTGCACCCGAATGCTACACAATACGCCATAATAATGTATTTGTTTCCAGAAAATGAAGCGTAATGCAAAGAATAAACATTAATCTTTACACGTTCTTCTATGAAATGGGAACAGTGACGTCACTCACCGATAAGCAGCGTAGAGTGGCGGAATACATGCATATTGGAGGCATTTTTATCTCTAAGCGGTTTACACAGGTAGCTGTAAGGTTAAAAGACTAAGCTCTGCGGGGATGCGCAGGATTCTTATGACTGAACAATATTTGATTAAAAGTAAAATTGTTTCCGTAGTCCTTTAAGAGAAATTCTACTAGCGGGCACATGACGTCTTAGCAACGTCGCATGAACATCGCGTTGTGCAGCCGCTTGGAGCTATGTTCCTTCGTGCGTCAGAACATAAAAAGGTGAATAACTTGACGAAAAAAAGATCATTTTTAAACCATTTGATTTAGACATTATAACCCTTATCAGGCGCCGCGTTTTGCGAACTTAAAATATGTTTATTCTAACGTGTACATTAACCCATAAATGCCAATTGTTTCAATACTGGGACATTCGGAAACAATTAAGACAGATTAGAGGCCACAGAATTTAGCGTATGATCGGTGTCTTCACTATTTACTTAAAGTACGGAACTTGATTTAAAACTCACAGCTTTCAACACATGTTTTATAATTATAGCTCTCGAAAGCAGGTGAATATCTGTGTTTGATGTCGGTCAGTAAAGGGTTGTTTAGTTACGGAGAAGCGATATAACCCTTTCAACCCTGTAGACCGGTGCAGACGCCGAGGTAGAAATACACTGTATCTATGCAAACTTGCAGATCCCGATAAGACGGCACGTAGCTAGCACATCTCGCCAGAATCTACATGTACACTGTCTGCCATCATGTCAGTGAACTAATCGGAAATCTCTTTCTATAAGAGTATATTTAAAGCTAGAAGAGTCCTGTTCAGAAACTCAGGGATGAAAGAGTAAAATCTCAAACCAGTTACAACAAGTAAATAAAGCGAGAAGAGTCCTGTTTAGAAACTCAGGGATGAAAGAGTAAAACATAAATATCACCAAAAAGCGCGTAGGAAAATAGTTCCAGAGTACTGTTTTCTTTTCAGAATTCGTCTTTCTGTGCCAATATATATTCAATCCGTATAAAGTCTCGAAAACTGAAATATTTTGAAAGACGTTCCATGCGGGGCCGGCCTGCAAAATTAATTTTCAAGAGTTCATTTGGACTATTTAATGCAGCGAACGAACAGCGGAAGTGGAGCGACGCGGTCCAGTACCGGAAGTAGAAATGTAATGACAAAGAAACTTGATTTAAAAAATCAACTTTCAAAAACCCGCCTATGCAAATACGTGGTAAACTTTACCGCCGAAAAAAGACGGAAATTTTAAGACGAAAATTTGTATTTTTTTTTTCTTTCTGCTCGAAAAATAGATTGTGGGTACTCGTTAGAACCGCCTCATCGAGGCAGAAATAAGAAAAATAAGGTTTACCCCTCTAAAACTCAGTTTTACTATGTAAAAGTGCGATTAAAGTGGTCAAAATTATATAGGCGTGTTTTCGTGATGTTAATAGCAGCACATATTTACTTTTGACAGGTTCTGCGAAAACATGAAATACTAGAAATTGTGTTTGTGAAACACTATGTCCCCACCCATATGCTTGTCACTAAATGGGACAGTAAACTGTACCTAATGATCATTTGCATTAAAAATAAACCTGTCAAATATTAACAGAATTTAAGCTAAAGTTATTCAGGTCATCTATGCCTTAGTAGCAAACAAACTGCCAAATATCATGAGCCTAGCTCAAGCGGTTCTCCAGTTATTTTGTTCACAAGGTTTCCCAATAGCCAAAATGTATAAGTCCAAAAAGGGGCATAACTGTATTAAATATTTTCGGAATTTCGTCAAAAATTAATCAGGTCATTTACACATTAGACCCAAATTGTATGACAAATATCATGAGCCTAGCTCAAGCGGTTCTCCAGATAGTTTGTTGACAAGGTTTCCCTATAGCCACAGTTCATAAGTCCAAAATGGGGCAGAACTCTGTAAAATATTTCCGGAATTTCGTCAAAAGTTAATCAGGTCATCTACACATTAGATCCAAACTGTATGCCAAATACCATGAGCCTAGCCTAGCTCAAGCAGTTCTCCCGATATTTTGTTCACAAGGTTTCCATATAGCCACAATGCATAAGTCAAACAAGATGGCCAACAGAGTTAAATATAGAATGAAAGAAAATTTATATGTTAAATATTTACAAAATTTGATCTAAATTTAATGGCATAACTCTATTGAATATTTTAGGAATTTTGTCAAAAGGTAATCAGGTCATCTACACCCTAGACACAAACTGTATGCCAAATATCAAGAGCCTAGCTCAAGCAGTTCTCTAGATATTTTGTTCACAAGGTTTCCCTGTAGCCATGATATGTTAAGTCCGAAAAGGGCCGTAACTTTGTAATAGATAGTCGGAATTTCGTCAAAAGTTAATCAGGTTCTCTACACCTTAGACCCAAACTGTATACCAAATATCATGAGCCAAGCTCGAGTGGTTCTCAAGATATTTTGTTCACAAGGTTTCCCCATAGTCACAATGCATAACTCCGAAAAGGGGCATAACTCCGTAAAATGTTTTCGGAATTTCGTCAAAAGTTAACCAGACCATCTACACCTTAGACCTAAATATCATGACCATAGTTCAAGCGGTTTTCTAGATATTTTGCTCACAAGGTTTCACCATAGCCACAATACGTAAGTCCGAAAAATAGCGTAACTCCATTAAATATTTTCGGAATTTCATCAAAAGTTAATCAGATCATCTATACCTTGGACCCAAACTGTCTACTAAATATCATGAGCCTAGCTGAAGCAGTTCTCCAGATATTTTGCTCACAATTTTCCCCATTGCCACAATGCATACATGTATGTCCGAAAAGGGGCGTTACTCCATTAAATATTTTCGGAATTTTATCAAAAGTAAATCAGGTCATCTACACATTAGACCCAAATTCTCTACTAAATATCATGAGCCTAGCTCAAGCGGTTCTTCAGATATTTTGTTCACAATATTTTCCCCATGGTCGCAATGCATAAGTCCGTAAAGGGGCGTTACTCCGTTAAATATTTTCGGAATTTCGTCAAAAGTTAATAAGGTCATCCACACCTTAGACCCAAACTGTATTCTAAATATCATGAGCCTTGCTCAAGTGGTTCTCCAGATATCTTGCTCACAAGGTTTCCCCATAGCCATAATGCATAAGTCCGAAAAGGGGCATAATTCTGCAAAGACAAGTCCGGCGAAAAAAAAAAAAAAAAATACGTCTCCGCTTAGTTTTCATGCACATTCCATATATGAAATTTCGAGATCCTAGCTCAAACCATTCTTGAGTTTCATACAGGGTGAAAGCGTAACGGACGGACAGACGGACAGACGGGCAGACAGACGGACAAAACAGAACCAATATGCCCCATCAACTTCTTCGAAGTTGGTGGCATAATAAACGAATACAGAGATGAAACAACGATGAAGACCAGACAGCAATAATAGGCCCCCGCTCATCGGGGCTTGACGAAATAGAGGGATTGCATGATGCTGCTACGCAGAGCTGAAACCGACCCCACAGGAGTACTGGTAAACCGCTTAGAGGATCTAAGCCTGTCGCGGCAAAGCAGTGCGAGTCGGTTCGTACATGCTTATAAACCCTATTGGTTTCATTGAGCGACATGGCTTGAGATGTCGTGTCGTCTCAATATCGGATAAAAGTCCCACAAAATTGGAAGCAACGTCTCGAAAATGACCTACACACTGTTGACGGGGACGTTAAACCTCACATCAACCCAATCAACAGCACGAAATCATGAAATACAGTGAAGTCTTGCTATTAAGACCACCTAAAATTAAGATTTGTTTTTGATTTAGAAATTTTATTTAGCAGGTCGCAGTTATTTTTCCTTTGTATTTTCTGCATACACTGTCCTCTGGTCAAGGGCCACCTTTGGAAATGTTCAAAAGTGGTCTTAAAGACCACTTTTGAACAGTCCCAAAGGTGGCCATAATAATGCTGAAGCAGAAGAAAAGTTCCAATAGACCATCTATCAGGTTTTAATGTTTGCTATCCTGTTAACTTCTTTCATTCTAGAAGTTAAGGCAATGGTCAGGCATCGATAAAATTACCCCACCTCCCATCCGAAACACCAAATGGAAAGATACACGAATGTGAAATAATTAAATAGAAGTGAAGGTAATGATCCGGAATCGGTACAATTACCCCATCACGTGAACAAGTCCGTGAGATGAACAGCCCCTTAAACCCCATTTTATAAAGAGAAAACTGGGGTATACGGGGATATAAATTATTTTTCTTATTTCTGCTCCAAGACATAGGTTGTGGGTACTCGTTAGAACCGCCTCAGTGAGGCGGTTCTAACGAGCACCTACAACCTATGTTTGCAGTATAAATAAAAAAAAATATCACGGATTTTCACCAGAAAACTAGCCATTTTGGAGATAAGAAAAATGCATATGTTATCGTAATGCCACTCCTCCCATCAGAGACACCAACGGGAAAGAAACACGAACAGTAAAAAAGAAACAGACACAAATGTAAACATCACAAGCGAAAAACCTAAAAGACAGTTACTTTCCAAATGTATAGTTGATTGGTCGATTGTTTTGTGTCGTCTCCCAGATGAAGGGAGAAAAGAGAAGTGAGTGAAAGAGATATGCGATGTTTGGTAATGCATCGATTCCTGATCTTTGCCTTTACTTCTATTTCTCAATGGGTGCTTTGAGGTTATATATCTGTTCTATTAGAGGGCACCAAGCTATGAATACAGCTTCTTCTTCAGCGATGCACTCTGTTGCTTGTCAAGATAATTATGAGCATTACTTTGCTACAATGACTGATGATACCTATTGTTCGGTAGTTGTGGCATTTGATACTATATCCTTTCATACAACGTGTAATGGCCAGCGAGTGTGTCTGCGAGAAGGCTAGATCACTGTTGTTTGTTTGATTTGAGGTTTAACGTCCCCGTCAACACTGTAACGGTCATTTTGGAGACGTTGCTTCCAATTTTGTGGGACTTTTACCCGACATTGAGATGAAATGACACCTCAAGCCCTGTCACCCAATGAAACCAATAGGGTTTATTAGCATGGACGGCCCGCCTCGCACCGCTGTTCCTGGACAGGCTTAGATCCTCTAAGCGGTTTACCAGTACTAGTGTGCGGGCGGGATTCAGCGCTGAGTGGAAGCATCATGCAGCCAATATATTTCTTCAAGCTCCTATGGGCGGGGGCAAAGATCCCTGTTGTACATACCTTATTGCAGGCTACTGTCTGTAAATATATTGCATGGGCATGACCAGTTTGCACTTGTTCGGTTGGTATATTCTCAACTTTTTAGGCTTTTACCTTCTTCAGTGCATTACCTGTTATCTGTTGTTCTTCTTTGAGGATGAAAAGATTGATCTGACCAATTTTTGTACATCTTGGTCCACAGTTGTTCATCACGTGAACAAGTTCTTAAAATGAACACACCCTTACACCCCACTGTGTATGTATAGAGAAAACATGGGTTTACGGGGGTAAACATTATTTTTCATATTTTTTCTGCAAGATATAGGTTGTTGGTACTCGTTAGAACCGCCTCAATGAGGCGGTTCTAACGAGTACCCACAAGCTATGTTTGCAGTATAAATAAGAAAATATCATGGATTTTCACCAGAAATTAGCCATTTTGGAGATGTGAGAAAATGCACTATGTCTCACGGGTGTGTTATCGTTATGGGATGTAAGAAGTCTTGAAGGGCTCAGAGCAGTCCTCAGTCCATCTGTGTACGTTACGATAACACATCCATGTGATATAGTGCAATTTTTTCACACCTCAAAAAAGGTAATTTTCTGATGAAAATCTATGCAATTTTTCTTATTTATACTCATAACATAGGTTTTGGGTACTCGTTAGAACCGCCTCAATGAGGCGGTTCTAACGAGTACCCACAACCTATGTCTTGGAGCAGAAATAAGGAAAATAATATATACACTCCTAAACCCCAGTTTTCTCTATATAAAATGGGGTTTAGGGGGGTCCTCATTTCACGGACTTGTTCACATGGTGAGGATGTCCTGATCCTCTTTGAGACATTTCTTTGACTTGTTCTTCACCGTTGCTGCCTTTGCTTGCTTTTCTTTGGTAATGTAGTTCATCAACTGACAAGCTTGTCAGATACCATTTGAAGTTAGGCTGCTCTTAAGAGGAATGGTCACACCTCACAGATTTTTCCGCCATTTTTCAAAGGGAGACAACATTCGGGACTTCCTGTTCACCTTTCTATAAGCTCTGTCCCACTGAAAAAGGGGTCTGCTCTTTAAGGAAAGCAGTTGCTCATGAGGAGCAAATTCTGTTCTTTAATAGTCGACCCCTAATGATAAAGGAGACAAAAATACTTGTGCATGAGTTGCCTCCCCTGAAGGTGCTCCCATTCCCCTTAATAAAACCCCAGAAGTTAGCTTTTCAATTATCTGTGGCCTCCCTTATCATCGTCCTTACTGTTACGAGATTGTATAGGAAACCTCTCTGGTGCTTATGCACATCTAAATTATTTTAGTAGGTATATGGTAAGGCGGTGCGTGTGAAATATTTTAGGTGAAATATGGTAGGCAAAATGTGCTGCTCCATGCACAAGTCATGCACATACCATACGATGCATGCATGAGTGGTTTGTGGAGATCTGTTTTTACAATACAGGGGGCCGCTATAAGGCTTAGTTCTATAAAATTTGCCTAAAAATTGCCAACCGCTAAATTGTGCCATATATGATTGTAATTCCGGTCACGTGTTGTGTGGGTGTTCGTTTTGACAGGAGTCATGCCATTGATTTATAGGGTCGTTTCATCATTTTTTTTCCTATGGGAAATATACTATTTGAACGCAAATCCATTATCTACTCGATTTTTGCTATCTGGCTTTAATTGTGGACGGTATCTTCACCTCGCCACGATTTTAGCGAGCTAATATGAGTATGCATGATTTTCCGGTTGTATTCATAGATATAAAAATCCTGAAAAACGAACACTATTCAGCAGCAGGTCAAGTTGTAACGAATTCACACAACATTGTGACGGGACAGTGAAAGTATATTGAAAGGTATGTTAAATCTATGTTTAGTATTATTTTTGTATGAACATGCTTGTAGGTTTTGGAGGGGTTTACTTCTAGTATATCCCAACTTTCTGAAGCCTATTCTGAATTCACTTTTAAAGCCTCTGTGGTGTAGTGATTAGGCTACTAGCTTTGCCAGCTAGAGGTCGCAGGATCGAGCACAGGCTTCTCCAGAAGTAGAATGAGTCTTTTTAAGCCAGGTCCTGTCTCATTCTGACCCTAGATGTTGATGAGACGTAAAGTTTGGACGACCGCTCATTCTAGATTCATCTAGGCTTTTAGACCCCTTTTGTAGAATATAATTAATAAACGCCGGGTCACTTGTTTGATCCATGACTTTTAACTAGCTGTGGTTAGAAAACCGTGGCCCCGTCTCTATATGATATTAGGTGTAAAGGGGACGTAAACTTAAGACGGGTTTAACCATATCTTCATCATCAGGGCAAACTCTTACAAGAGCCTGTCGGGTTATCCGTGATGATGAACCATGATGAATTTGATTTTACAAGCATGTTCATGTTGAGTAGAAATAATTTTGTTCAAGAAGAATTACGAGTTCATTTTTGTTCAAGAAGAATTACGAGTTCATTTTGTAATAATGCCGTTTTTGTCTGATAACTCAGTTTGTGTATGTATGTACATATAAAGAACGTGATGATAATAAGTGAGAGTATTTGGTCGCCACACGTCATAACGTCCTGAGCAGCGTGGATGACGTCAGCTGCGTCATCAGCGTCACGAGGACGGTTATGACGTGGTGCCTACCAAATACAGAGTGAATTTACGGCAAACAGTGTTGGCCCTTATGAGACACTAACAAATGTTGTGGAGAATAGATGAAAATCTTTCTGTTTGTAGTTTCTATCTGTTGTTAATGTAATGAATTTGTGAATAGCTATATTTGTGAGCCGTGTCGCGGAGAAGGATATGAAATAGAGTTTGTTATGTTTCCTGTAATTGGCGACTGACCAGGTAGCGCAAAGGCGTGGTCTGTTCAATTGCCTCTTACTTGTGATAATGTAGTGAGCACGAATTTGATGAGTATTATGCCCAGTAGTAGTGAGCATTAATTGATTTCTGTAGTGCTTAGTAAAGAGACATAGACTTTGTGTATTGTGTCAAGCGCTGGGTGCTGATAATTTGATGCACAGTCAAGTTGAGTTCTGCTGTACGGTTATTTGTCGCATGCACTAATCAGCCTGTGTGTCTGGTCGACGCATGCGCAATAACGGTATATGCATGAACATATTCTTACTTCTCCGGGAGGGGGATCATGATATAGCATGTATGTTTTGTGAACTGTATCTTAGTCCAATTATCGTAATTTGCAGGCACAACAATGTGTGGTGACCTGCTACTCCCTGCAAAATAGCAGCAGGTACTGGTACGACGCTGTCAGTTAGGGTCCAGCAAGGGCGGACAAACCAACATAAACAGGTCGTAGAAAGCAATGTGAGACCAATGTGAGACCATTCAATTGAAACAGGTCGAATAAATAACCTGCAGGCGATTCAGGCGAATCAAACCAGTGCGCGATCACTAAATGAAACATATCAATCTGTGGTCGACAACAAGGTCGACAAACTAGTTCACACTAGTGCGCGAAAGGGGGGTTCACCCTAAGTTATAAACTGGCCAGTCACGTCTTGTGTTGTTTCTTGTTTTATTTTGTTGTTGTTTTTGTTATTTGCTTCTGTAGGCATTCATGTCACCCGTTCCGAGCACAGAACATTGTTTTGCCTTCGGGGCGGACGTCGTGAGTGGGCTACAGAAGCAACTAATTGTGCTGTTTTGTGTTAGTAGTGTTGTATATAGATACTCTAAATAATTCATGTCATTCATTTGATATCTTTCTTGTGCCTTACCCCACAGCTGCCCGTGCACCTTTCAGAGATCACGCTCGGTTGTCTTGTTAGCATGGGGGTTTGCGGGACGCCGTAAACCCACATGTAACACTTACTCTGCAATTGGCATAGCTTCTTTTATCAGAGGTCTCACGTTTCTCTGGTGAAACCCAAATCGCCCCATTTTCAAGACTCATACTAGTTGTTTAAGGTATAACGTAAGCCACGCCATAAAGTGGGGTTTAACCATGATCGTATAGTTTTACATTATGAAAGTTAGTACTTCGCAAATATAATTAAACTAAAAAACTTTTCAGTTTTTCGGACCAAGTTAAACTGGTCTATTAATTATTAGTTTCAATGTTACATATTATAACACCGAAAATCGAAAGCTTTTGAGACAGGTAGTGTTCAGGGCTAGATATGCACACTCAAGACTACTACATAATAGAATGACATGATCAAACTGGACGATTTATACGTTTCAGAGCATTTCGCAGGCTTTTGTTCTCACGTTAACACAGTTCCTGTCTATACCAAATGTCTATCATTTCCTAAAATGTTAAAAGTATCTCAACATCTGGTGACCATCTGGACCCCAGCTGCAGGGTACTATGCACTTAAATAATGGCTAACATTGCCCCCATGATAGTCATAAACGGAAACATGCACCCCTATGATTGACTTTTGTAGATACATTTCAGGTTTTATGTAAACTGCACTTGTTTTTCTCCCGCCAAAGTATTTGAATAACAGCACATGTTATCTACGCAATGCATAACTGAGAGGGTATTTTTCAATTTCAGCGGATATGATTATGCTCCAAGTAAACAATCTTTGTATCTTGTAGCTGTCAGGTGCAAATTGATATTTTATAGAAACAATGGATTAAAATATAATTATTATGTGAAAGGTAAAAACGTTTCATTTTTTTAACTGTTAAAAGCTTATAATGTTTCATAGCCCAGTCAACATAATCCCAAATACATTTATTACCCATTCAACAGCAAATTGATCATATGAAGTCCTTACTACTTATCAACGTTGTTTCAACTATTCATGTAACGTGCCTGTGTAACAAAACCTGCATCTTTTACAATTTTACAATCCATCAACACAATTTGGATCATTAAGATCACACGCCCACGTAACTATTTAACAAAGGTAAACCATCATTAATTGCTGCTGTGAACATGTCCCTGTCCATTTCTTCACAACCGACAATGGCCAAGGGAGCAAATCTCCCCTCATCCTTTTTTGCTGGAATGCTTGCAATATCTTCGGGTCTTTGACAGTTTCAACGTCGTATATGATTCTGATGTTGTTTGGATTCTGGCGTGTTATCATTACCCCCCCCCCCCCCCCACACACACACACACACCCATGTCAGCTCCAGTTTAGCTTCTTGTTCTTGCGATGTCAACTGACGTTTGTTCGGAAGAGGTTCTTGATCAGCAAGGTAAACAAACTGGTTATGGTGTCATCATCTGGACTTTGCCTGGACCATCTGTTGGATGGTTTGCGGGGTGCTTAAAGTGTTGATCATGACAGAGTTGTTGTAGGAAGCAAAATCCATGAGCTTGAGTCCTCTGGCATTGGAAATCTTATTACAGTATGGTCCACATATGCCACTCGAGTCCGCCTAAGCATCCTTTCCAACACTGGAATCCCAGTCACCCTGTTCAATGAGCTTAATTATCCTTCTGGGGTCTGGTTGATGAGGTCCTGTAGCTACTGATAGAACTCATCAAGGTCTTTATTACAGTCGATTCCATTAAGTTCTAGAACTATACGTTTCAAACTTCCAGTCTGCAGGGGTAGACGTTTGGTTTGACATAATCATGAATTCATCGAGGCGGTCCAAACGAGTACCCACAATCACAAAAAGCAAATGTAAGAAAATATCCATAGCGTCTGGCCAGAGACTTCTCTTGCTGCATGAAGAAACATTGGCCCCTTAGCTATCTTTAGAGCGCACGAGGATGACTCTGATCAGACTGCATGGATGCGACGGCTGATCTGAGTCTTCGCTGGGCGCATATATAAATTCTATGAAATGCTATGCCCCGGCTCAAATATGTATCCTGTACCCACAATCTATATTTTGCGCAGAAACATGACAACAAAACGTATAACATGTAGTTACATGTTATACAGAGGCGTTGCTATTTCATACCTCAAGCATTTTAATATGATCATCAGTGATATTTTCGTATTTTAAGTTGAAACATTGATTGTGGGTTCTCAGCAGTACCCACAATCTATGTTCATTAGCAATAAAGAATATACCGTATAAAGATGTAAAACTTAAAGAGAAACGACCAGGAACTGATACAATCAGATCCCAAACTCTTCCCACAGTATTACTATTGGAAGAAGTCGAAACATGGAATGACGACAATAAACCAAACAGACAACAGGTAAACCGAGTCAGCAACTCTTTCCCAAACAGTTGGTCACTCAGAATATCCAAACCTGGCTAAAAAGGAGCAATATACATAATGGGGGAAAGAATCAGAATCACCAACATGACAAACGTTTAAACTGCTGGGTACTGGTAAATCGCTTAGATTATCTAAGATATACTGTATATGCAACATGGTTCGAGTCCAAAACGTACAATAAATTAACCCTTTTGGTTTGTTTAGCCGACAGGGCTTGAGATGCCATTTCATCTCAATATCGATATAAGTCCCATAAAATTGGAATTAAAGTCCCAAAATCACCTAAATAGAGTTGAATAATGACGCAAAACCTCAAAACACCCTGAAATACAGGTCACCATGTTCTTCACTCTTTTACACTAGAACAAATGTCATATAATAGGCTGTTAGCCTGATGGAACTGCATATGACATATTAAAAAGTGTCGTAGATTTTAACCTCTTGCCTAACCGCCAGCATTAACCTAGTTTTTTTCCTATCTCAGAAAACCCTCCCAGGCGCCATGGTTCTAAATATATATGATCTTTGATAAGTGACTGTCCAGATACACGCATTTAATAATAATAATAATAATAAAAATAATAATAATAATAATAATAATAATAATAATAATAATAATTATGATAAACAGTAATGCGCATAACCAGAGCTCTACAATAGCTCTTCTTGTACTACATACATCCGACAGCACATGAGGAAAGTAAACCGCTAAGAAGGTCTAAGCCGGCCCAGGCAAAGTGGTGCGAGTCCAATGCATATAAATCCTACTGGTTTCATTGGTCGGCAGGGATTGAAATGTCATTTCATCTCAATGTCGGATAAAAGTTCCACAAAATTGGAAGCAACGTCTTCAGTGTTGACGGGGACGTTAATCCGCAAATCAAACAAACATACATGTACAAGGAGCTAAAACTGTCCTGAACGAGGACTTTGACCGTTCCCTTCAATCTTTATTTTTTAGCTGTAAACAAACAGTGTAAAACTTGATTATATGACGCATTCTGATCTAGGGCTCCACTGTTGGCCAACTTCAATGTTTGCTAAACCCAGCACATGATTCTAGCCCAGATTAGACACATAGACTTTGACCTCAGCGATAAGAAAAGCTCGGCTAATTTTACTGGATTTACTACAACATGGACTCAAGTAACAGTAAGCTATTGCGCTTTTTAATGTTTTGGTCTATGGAAAACAATCAACGTGTTTATATATTTTTCTTTAGCAAATATAAACCTAAACCCCTTTTTAACAGTATTTTTGACGGCACCGTGGCACAATGGATAAGAGCGCTGACTCTTAATCACTAGGTCCGCTGTGGTTCGATCCTCGCTCGTTCCACAAATTATTCTTCTTCCCAGAAAAGGTCAGGACTTTTCTGTAAAATTGACCTTTTGGAGGTAGAGACAAGGATAACCTTCCACAATTAAAATTCCGGTTTTTATGATTTAAAACAAATGTGCATGGCCTGGCTATTACCTTCAAATACTCTATAAAGACTTCCAAGAAAATAGTCGCGAAATAAAAGTGTGCCCTCTTACTTTGCTTCTTTTAGATTTTTTCATGTCGCTCAACCCCTAATGCAATTCCTGCAATTGTTGGAAAGAAAACTGTTTACATTATGTTTTCCAGCAAAATTGTCCTTGGTAACATCTGCACATATATATGGCCCTCAGTCGTGAACAATAATTGTTTTGGTAGCAACGATGTTTTTTTCTGTACATTTGCCACCCCGTTAATTCTTGGTCGTTGAACAATTTAGACACAAATAGAAAAAATGAATCCGTTTCCATTGAACATTCTTCATTTATGCTCGAGTATGTTGACTGCTGCATTTCTTTGGCTGACTTTTTGGATGACCTTAATATCCCAATATCAATTCAGACTGCTAGAAAAATCTTCTCTCTTTGCTGCCATGCATAATATGTACGAGCCTGATACTGTTAACTTAGTTCGTTTGAACAGGCAACATTCACCCAATGAAATTGCTCGACTACTGCTGAAGTGGACGATTGCTTGCCCATGAGAAATTATGCAAAGAACACTTCAATTCCTCGTATACATAATGAACCTGTATCCATCTGATCACTCTTTGAATGAGGAGGCAGCGCTCTTTCTCGTAATTATCGCATTGTGTCCCTCACGCATGTTCGATGAAAATTGCTTGAACATATAGTCTTCTCAAATATCATGGGCTACATGGATGAACAGATAAGCAACATGCATTCAGAAAAAAGGCATAGTTGCGAAACTCAGATGAGCATGGTTATTAATGACTGGGTAAGTATCTTGGACAAAGGGGGACAGGTTGACACATTCATTCTGGACTTCGAGAAGGCTTTTGACTCACGCCCTCATGAACTACTGAAATTTCAATTATCTGATTTCGGTATTGTGGGGAAGAGTCTCAAATGGATAGACTCTTTCTTTGCTACAGAAAATAGCAAGTTGTTGTTACAATGTAGCGGATGAATCTTCGGATAGGGCTCCAGTTTTGTCTTGGGGACTGTTCTTGGTCCACTGTTAGTCTCTCTGTCTATGACTGTTCGCAGACGACTGTGTTTGTTACCGGGAAATTAGAAATACAGATGACTCACTGAAACTTCAGAATGATATAAATAGACTGGCGGATGTTCGGCGCGAATATGGGACATGACAGTTTAGCCCATGGATGCAAGTTTGTGCGGATAACTAGGAACAGAGCCAATAAAATTGAGGCGTCGTACACCTAAGAGGGTACGGTCCTCAAGAATGTGGATTCCATTAAATACCTTGATGTCACAATCACATACGTTTTGAGATTGAATACACACATTAGCGACATGTATACTAAGGCAAATAAAACGCTTGGTTTCCTAAAGCAAAATTTTTATCAGTGTCCTCAGGATGTAAAGGGGGCAGCTTATAAAGGACTTGTTCGCCAAATCTTGGAATATGGTAGTTGTATCTGGGACCTCATGGGAGTGATCCTGGATGAAGAAATTGAAAATGTACAGAATAAAGCTGCTACATTTGTAATAAGCAATGACTGATTTGAAACTGGCAGTATGACTTGAATACTAGGAAAACTATGATGGGAGTCTCTCGAGAATACGAGAAGAATCAGTAGGCTCATAATACATGTATTATACAAAGGTCTAAAGGGTTCTTCCAGCACTCCAACAGATGACCTTGTTGCCCCAGCTATAGGCGCTGTAGAAATCATCAGACACCTAGTTCAAGAGCTGAGATTTACAAAGAACCTTTCTTCCGTCGGACCATTAGAGAGTGGAATGTCCTTTCCGATTCGATCCTTTCCACAGCTGAAGGTAGCTAAGTTTGCCTCTTTGGTGAGAGTCAAGGGCTAACTTCACGGGTCCTGATCTTTGAATGGCATTTGACCTCAGTAACAATTCAGAATTCAGATTCTGATTTGTGACTTTACCGACGGAGAAAAGTCAGCGATTCCTAAGGTCATCCCAGGAGGCAAATATAGAGTCACTTACCTCAGTACATAGGAGACTTCAGTGTTTTTCGTACGGTGCTTTCGGCGAAAGGGTCCCATTGCATACATGAGTTGCTTATGATACGATGCTTTTGAAACCAAGAAATTATTATATACATGGAAATAAAAAGAAACAAGGCATCCCCTCACAACTGCATACAACTTGTCAACATCTAAATCCAATCTGAATATGTTAGATCTGTTAAGCATTATAAGATTACCTTTTGATGATAGCTTTGTCTTCTATCCTGTTCACAAGGTTTTTAATGTCAGGTCCATTGTAATGCTTTTGTGTTGGTTGCTTTGTCTTCTATCCTTATCAAAAAGGTTTATGATTTAAAGTCGATTGTGACCTTGACCTTTGACCCTTGACATACAAAATCAATGGGCTTCATCCTCTTTTCCATGAAAAACATTTACAGAATGCTTGACGCTTCTATGATGATAGCTTTGTCTTCTCTTCTAATCACAAGATTTTTAATGTTAAGTTCATTATGACATTGACCTTTGACCTTGAAATGAATAGTGTTCATCCTCTCTCAATTGGGAACATTTGTGGAAGGTTTGGTGCGTCAAGGATAATAGATTTGTCTTCTATCCTGTTCACAAGGCTTTAAATGCCAAGTCCATTGTGAGCTTGACATTCAACCGTTGACCTTGAAAAGCAATAGGATTCATCATCTCTCCATGGGGGAACATTTGTGGAAGTTTTGATGCTGCTATGATGATAGCTTTGTCTTCTATCCTGTTCATAATGTTTTAATATCAAGTCCATTGTGACCTTGACATTCGACTCTTGAACTAAAAAATCAAAAGGGTTAATCCTCTCTCCATGGGGAACAATTATGGAAGGTTTAATGCTTCTATGATGATAGGTTTGTCTTCTATCCTGTTCACAAGGTTTTTAACGTCAAGTCCATTTTGATCTTGGCACTTGATCTCTGACCCTGAAAATCACTAGGGTTCATTTTCTCTCCATGGGACACTTGTATGGAAGGTTTGGTGCTTCTGTGATGATAGCTTTGTCTTCTATCCTATTCAAGTGGTTTTTAATGTCAAGTCCATTGTGGCCTTGACTTTTGACCCTTGACCTAGAAAATCTATGGTATTTATCATCCAGCCAAGGGGGAACATTTGTGGGAGGTTTGATGCTTCTATGATGATAGCTTTGTCTTTTATCCTGTTCACAATGGTTTTAATGTCAAGTCCGTTGTGACCTTGCCATTTGACCCCTGACTTTGAACATCCAAAGGAGTCATCCTCTCCCAATGGGAAATGGGAAACATTTGTGGAAGGTATGATGCCTATCCGAAGATGGCTTTGACTTCAATCCTATTCACAAGTTTCCGGACATACGCACCCACACACGCACCCACACACGGACGCACGGCAGCGATGCTATATCCCCACCGCAGCTTTGTTGTGAGGGGCTGATAACGAACAATCAGGTAATGTGCCATTGACTGGGGATAGATAGATCTCACAGAGATAATTATGAAGTCATTCAAAATTCCTAAAGTATTCGGTTGCTTATTTGCGGCGAAATGCTCTTTACGACCGGCTCGCGATGTTTCATACTCTTGTTCTACCTTCTCTGTTGATGATTAGCACTGCCCTTAATTGGGAATGGCCTTAGAAAACCTCTCCTATATTGAATTAGTAAGGAAAGGGTTTATTCTTCTCGTTTATTAGGTCCAACCCTTTAAAGACATGCATAATTATGAAAACTTTTAATGAAATTAAAGGTCGGCCCTGCCCATCGGGGCTCGAAGAAATAGATGGGCTGCATGATTCTTCCACGCAGAGCCGAAATCCGACCGCACACCAGTACTGGTAAACCGCTTAGAGGATCTAAGCCTGCCCATGTAAAGCGGTGCGAGTCGGACCGTACATGCTTATAAACCCTATTGGTTCCATTGGGCGACAGGGCTTGAGAAGTCATTTCATCTCAATGTCGGGTAAAAGTCCCACAAAATTGGAATCAAAATGACCTATACAGTGTTGACGGGGACGTTAAACTTCAAATCAAACTAAACAAACTGAAATTAAAGGTAACAAAAGTTGTTTTCCGCAGCGCTTCCTCCTTTGCTCCAACATGAAGGAATGTTTTACTTGTCTAGTTATGTTACTGACATCAACACTTGTAATAGATCACTAACTGCTAAACATCTTAATCAGGGTTATCGGTAACATAAACTTCGCAAAGCCTTTTCTATATTTTATAGACGTCATTTGGGTTCAGTTTCAACAGTCAATGTTTGACTTTAATCAAAAGGCCTATCGAACCAGAATATTATGATGACTTAGTATATGAATTCAGAAAAATATATGTTTGCAATGATTTCAGTATCCAGTTTCGTAAAATTATTCTTCGATATAAAAATATTGGGTATAACATAAATGTTATAAGACAGACTACATGAATTGTTGTTAACCACTGCTTCCTTCTTTAATTGAGTGCCGGAGGGTCGGGCCTCTGACTCTGACATTCTCAAGACTTACCTTTTGAAAATTTGTAATGTCGGTTTGAGCAGGATGCTTTGCCTCTCGTCGGTCCCACGGGACCCCAACCGTTGGTTTCCTTTTGCTCCAGCATTTTAGTTAATTCATGCTGTCGAGTCCTCATCGTTGTTTTATATCTGTGTTCGTTTATTTTTTATGCTCAAGGATATGTTGCACTGATGAGGTAGAAATCGATCATGCGGACTGAACTACATCACGAAAACACGCCTATATTATTTTGACCCCCTTGAACCCCACTTTTATATAGTAAAACTGGGGTTTCCGGGGGTATACCTTATTTTTCTTATTTCTGCTCTTAAATATAGGTTGTGGGTACTCGTTAGAACCGCCTCGATGAGGCGGTTCTAACGAGTTCCCACAATCTATATTTTGAGCAGAACTAAGAAAAATATTACAATTTTTCATAATAAAATTTTCATTTTTTCGGCGATAAAGGTGGCAATGTATTTGTATAGGCGTGTTTGCGTAATGACAATTTGTCTAAACTTCGAGAGAACCAAGTGCGAGGATTGAGGCCACGTAAAATCGATTTAAGCCCACCCGCACCCCGCGCAATACTTTTTACTGACCTTCCATCAAGCAAACATGCCTTATTGGCGTTGACCCCCTTGGACCTCACTTTTATAGAGTAAAACCGGGGTTTACTGGGGTAAACCTTATTTTTCTTATAGATATAGATTTTGGGTACTTGTTAGAACCGCCACGATGAGGCGGTTCTAACGAGTACCCACAATCTATATTCTGAGTAGAAATAGAAAAAAATATCACAATTTTTCATCTAAAATTTTTTAATTTTTACGGCGGTAAAATTTATTGTGTATTTGTATTGGCGTGTTTTCGTAATGCAAAGGCGTTTTTTATTGTTATAGTTCGTCTATGTGTGTAATGCTAACTCTTATCCTGCTGTTCACGACAACCCCTATTTTTGCAAACAGTGTAGAGAAGCCAACTGATCTGGATCTACACTGTTTGACATTCAGTTTATGAATCTGTGGGAATAAATTACATCAAGTAATCTGATCGGTTCAAAGTCAGAAATGGGTGTGGCTTAAATGAATATTCAGCAAGATAAGGGTTAATAACATCATTTAGGATAGTTGTTTGGCCATTTTCTGGCAAAGTAACTGTCCTTTTGCTTTCCAGCTGTGGCCTTTTTGCAATAGTGATGTTAATTTATGTTTGTATTTCTTTCCCTTTGTCGTCTTGGATCAAACATCACAAAAACACGCCTATATAATTCTGATCCCCTTGAACCCCACTTTTATACAGTAAAACTGGGGTTTACAGATGTAAACCTTATTTTTCTTATTTCTGTTCCAAAATGATGAGGCGGTTCTAACTAGTGACTACAATCTATGTTTAATGCAGAAATAAGAAAAACATCGCAATTTTTCATCTTAAAAAAACAAATTCGGCGGTAAGATTAACACTGTATTTGTATAGGCCTGTTTGCGTAATCAGGTGTGAAGTAATTGTATTGCCTGCACTTCTGTTTTGTACTTTATAATTTTATCACTAAATTCCATTATTACAGACATTTAGGTAAACAGTGCCAACAATAAGTGTCACAGTCTGTACGGTAAATGTTGCTGTTTAGCTTTTGGCATTTGGGAAAGTGAGGGAAAATAGTTTTGAACATGCATAAATTATTAGTAATCCAAAGTCCAAACAAGGATATACGAGGACGTATAAAAAAGTTCCGCACGTGAATTGAGCTATTACTATTTATACTAAAAACATATCTTGCCATGCTCGTTAGAACCGCATCAATAACGAGTTTTGTTTGTTTGAATTGAGGTTTACGCCCCCGTCAACACGTTTCAGGTCATTTTTGAGACAATGTTTCCAATTTTGTGGAATTTGTACCCGCCATTGGGATGAAAATGACATCTATAGCCCTGTCACCAAATGAAACCAAAAGGCTTACATACATTGGACTGTCTGACTCACACCACTTTTCCTGGGTAGGCTTAGTCGTTCTAATCGGTTTACCAGTAGTCTTGTGTGGTCAGTTTTGGCTCTGCGTTAAAGCACCTTGCTGCCCAATCTATTTCTCAAAGCCCCTATGGTCGGGGTACCCACAACTTGTGTCGTGGAGCAGAAAAAGAAAAATAATGTATATCTCAGTGAAACAGAATTGAAGGCAATGATCAGGAATCGATACAATTAACCCACATTCCCAACAGAGACACCAAATGGAAAGAAAAACAAACATGATTTAAACTAGACCGTAATGGAAACATCACTAGTCGAAAGCCAAAAGGACAGACAGATTCTTTCCCACAAAATGGCCAATTGGCCATCCAAAACAGTATAAACATTCGGAGACAAACTATAACAAAAATAAACCGCAACAGAAGAACCGCATTGGAACGGTCAGTGAAAAGAAGTATCTGTATAAAGTGGGGTTTATCGGGGAGTTCACTAGACTTGTTTAGCATAACGAGGGGTCATGTAGCGTGCTAGCTTGCAATGATTTCAGCATCCGGTTTTGTAAATTCTGTCTTCGATATCAAACGGGTACAACATAAATGTTATACAACAGACTGCAAGCATTACACAAACACACCTATTCAAATATATTCATAAAATTTTACCAGCAAAAAAATGAAATTTATCATATTTTTCATATTTCTGCTAAAACGATAGATTGAAGGTACTCGTTAGAACCGCCTCGGCGAGGCGGTTCTAACAAGTACCCACAATCTATGTTTTTTAGGAGAAATAAGAAAAATAATCCTGTAAACCCCAGTTTTTTATTTAAAAGTGGGGTTTAAGGGGGCCAGAATAATATAGGCGTGTTTTCGTGATGGGATGGTAGTTTAGAAATGTAGGTTGGTACTTGGTGCCGTGTCTTTGGTCGGGCCCACCGAAGTCAAAATATAGCATGCTGTCGATTGTTCATCGTTGTTTCATCGCACACACTAATCTCAGTTTTTTTGCTGACACGATTTCATTAATTAGCCATTAGTAATGACATTCAACAGGTATTACGAAATTACGCCTATACAAATACATTGTAAATTTTACCACCCAGAAATGAAAAACTCCGGATGATAAATTTCGATATTTTTCTTATTTCTGCTCAAAACATAGCTTGTGGATACTCGTTAGAACCGATTCGATGAAGCGGTTCTAGCAAGTACCCACAGTCTATGTCATGCCATTTTCCAAATAAATTTTGAAGAAAACACAACCTGACACCCTTAAATTTTGAAATGGACTCCTGGTATACTTAAGGCGGAAGATTCCATTTGGTACAAAAAAGGTTAATTGCTGCCGTGAACATGGCCATGTCCATATCTGCAGCACTGATGATAAATAACCCCTTCCCTCATTTGATTTTACAGAGGCGAGTCTAAGAAATATCGGCAACATTTGTTTTTGGAGTATGAAGTACAATATTTGTGAATAACATTGACATTAATCGTTATTATAAGGAGTTTCGTCCGGCCCCCGCCAATCGGGGTTTGAAGAAATAGATGGGTTGCATGATGCTTCCACGCAGAGCTGAAACTGACCGCACACGCATACTGGTAAACCGTTTACTGGATCTAAGCCTGCCCAGGCAAAGCGGTGTGAGTCGGACCGCCCATGCTTATAAACCCTATTGATTTCATTGGGCGACAGGGCTTGAGGAGATGTCATTTCATCTCGGTGTCGGGTAAACGTCCCACAAAATTGGTAGCAACGTCTCCAAAATGACCTATACAGTGTTGAAGGGGACGTTAAACCGCAAACCTTGAATCAAACAACCAAACAAACAAACAAATGAGTTTCGTCGGTGTATAACGAAGGCTGACTGAAATTTGCTACAGGCACGCAATAGGTAGACCATACTCAAAACTTTTTAGACCGTCCTCGAATAAAAGAGTAAATAAATGGTGCATGTAATTTGCAACAAGTCATTTTCGCAGAAAGCGGACACGCGGTTTAATCTGATACTGTGAAGTACGGAAGATGAAGTGCCAGATTTTTACTTTACTGTTGGTTTCCTTAACATTATATTGTGCGGGTAAGTTCATCTTAAACGTCAACTTTATAATAGGAGTCGGTATATTGTAAAACCCAAAATAACATATGTGAGATCAGTGAAGATTGTAATCAATTTATGCATCCACACAGTCTGACCAGAGTATTCTCTGTTCGTTCAAACGTTCTTAGAGACATCAGAGAGAGAGAGAGAGCCTCTGAGAAAGAGAGAGGGAGAGAGAGAAAGAGAGAGAGAGCGAGAGAGAGAGAGAGAGAGAGAGAGAGAGAGAGAGAGAGAGAAAGAGAGAGAGAGAGAGAGCTCTTACGCCCCTGTCTTCCGGGGCTTGGAGAAATAGACTGCACGGGCTGGGCTGCACTTAGTGCTGAATCCCGCTGCTTTTCGTTAATAATATACTCAGTCAAAAAAGTTCCTATAAATAAAATTGCTTCTGTTACTATAGTTACTACAAATGAAAAATACACCAACTTTGTTTTGTTTTGGTCAGCGGATTCATTTTTCCATGCAAAAGCCCAAACTGTTTTTGTTTATGTAAACTCGCTAGCCTGGACTATTGTTTTAAATACCCAAGGGGTCCCTGTGACAATTTCGCAGAAAAATTCATTACAAAAGCCAAGATTTCACATCATAAAAGATTTGCTATCAGCACAAGATGTGTAAAGTTTCATACATGTACCTTCATTAGATACCCTGTGTGTCTATTCACAAAAGATTCGGAATGTTAGTTCCAGTTGTTAAGAGAAATAGACGATCAGGTTTTGGGCTCCGATTCTTTGAAGGTGTGTGTAAAATGCTCCGTAGAAAATCTCAATTGGTAGTGCTACGTGCTACATGAATTTTTTCTACATTATTTACCATCATGGTTAACAGCAATGGTGACAACAAAGCGCTTTTAAAGAAATTGCAAGAATCGAATGACAGGTATAGAAATAACAACAATTTGAAAATTGCTATATTTTTAATAGAAAGGGAGATAATTTGAGAATTTCACAAATTAAAGCCTTGATTCTAGTGCAAGATCATGAGATATTGTACAAAAACGTGAGTTTCGATGTTCAATGGACACGATCTTTCATCTCAGACACAAAATGATCATCTGCGCATGCGCAATGCCATAATCCTTGCAAAACTGTTCTAGGCACATTTTGCAAGACAACTCTTGAGCAGAATAGTATGGGCAAAGACACATTTTTGCATTTTGTAGCTAAACGTCCGATGCGCATGTTTACAGCCAACTTTAGCAGAATGGCTGCAGGATAGCTACTGGAATTTACCCGGAAGTTGGTATAGTTACTTTTTTGACAGAGTATATATAATCCAAAGGCAGCTCCGCTCTGTCAATCGCACGATTATTTTAACAGGTGTTTTTATATGTTTAGTTCGAACAAATTGACCTGAGACTGGTGAACTCTATTAACATAATTTTACAACCGAATGAATGCATATATTTATCTTCGCCGTCTCCCGAAAATAGCGATATTGTTATTCAATACATAGAGGTCGGTAAAAGGGTCGCTATTCACGAGATGTCGAAAATTCACTGGAACTTTACGAAAGCCGACATATTAGGCGATAACATTGACTAATTTATTCATTGTATAAAGGTCAGTTTCATGTCAAATTGTTAGAACTATATATACACAGTGTAAAGGTGGATCCCAAAATCTAAATTAAGATTAAATAGAAAAATGACCATATAACCCTTTTATCAAAATAGTTAGACCAATGACCGCTTTGTATATAATCTATACATTTTCGTTTGGTATAATGCGTTTGTTTAATTAACAAGGTCAATTCCTTTGACCTTAGCACTTGTGTTATGGAAAATATTATAATGTTTTATCCTTTTTTACCCAATGGAATCTTCCTTCTTATATATAGCAGAAGTCCATTTCATAATTTAGGGGTTAAATGTTGTGTTTTCTAGAAAATTTGTTTGGAATATGGCTGAACTTTTTGCAACAGAGTAGGCCCTGATCAGACGCCGGATCTTGGCCTGCACTGTTTGCAAGGGTACCCGTTTTGGGGTTTCCGGTACAGAAAGGGTTTATAAAAGACAACTACATGCACTGCTACTCATAATTATAATTATAAATAGTATTCTAATGCACTTACCTATGTAACGCGACGTTTGATTGAATAACGTCAAAATTTTGGGACAGTATATTTCAGAAATGGGTTAGCTCTAGTGCCGTGATTTATTGAGTAATTAATCACTGTTTGGGGGTTAGTTGTAACGACGATCATATCACGAGCGCGTAGTGCAGGTGATTTGTCTACTTACCACTACTTACTACTTATCAATCAATAAATCACGACACTAGAGCTGTAATCTATTTGTCTACTTACCACCACTTACTACTTATCAATCAATAAATCACGACACTAGAGCTGATCTACATGTATTTCGATTCTAACACACTAAAATTCAACAAAAATGCTGTTGATTTTTTCAGATTCTCCCTATCTTCCACCATTGTTTAACCCATTTAGTACCAGAAACCCCAAAACGGGTAGCCTGACAAACAGTGCAGGCCCAGATCAGACGCCACAGAACGCGGCGTCTGATCAGGGTCTCCACTGTTTGCAAACAGTTTGACCATTTTCCATTTAAATTTTGATGAAAACACAACCTGACACCCCTAAATTTTGAAATGGACCATATAAGATATATAAGGAGGAAGATTCCATTTGGTACAAAAAGGGTTAAAGTACTCCCGCCAACATAACTGACTGTATAACTTGCGTTTACCTGTTTTCATAACATATCTGATACAAGAAAGGCCCCCGCCAATCGGGGCTTGAAGAAATAGATGGGCTGCATGATGCTTCCACGCAGAGCAGGGATTGACGTGGCATTTCGTCTCAATGTCGGGTAAAAGTCCCACAAAATTGGAAGCAACGTCTCCAAAATGACCTTTACAGTGTTGATGGGGACGTTAAACCTCAAATCATTGCTTTCCCATACGTTCTTAAGGTTCAGGATTTAATTAAAAAACATGACCTCGAACAGGTCAAAACAGCAGAAATCGCGTACCCGGAATCTTACAACCTTAAAAGCTTAAACGCCAAAACAACACTAACATAAAGGAAAATGAGACCACTCAAAAACTTTGCTATGGGATCACAAAATCACATATCAACAATAATTACAAACACGCGATCAAAATATATACGGATGGCAGTAAAGACGCGAACAAAAAAGAAACAGGATGCGCCTTTGTACTACCCGTGCGTCCCATCAACAGCTCCACTGTGATTTGGAATGTCTCCCATCTCAAGAAAAAATGACAAAGAAAAATCTCCCTCACAGATTTGGATTTTTTATTTTCACAATCGTACAGGGCATACCAGTTCACTTAATGGCTGAGTAAGTATTTATGCGAAGAAGTAGTTTTGAAGAAACCTGTGCTTAATCATGTTAATCAGAGTGATTTTTGCAATATGGACAACCGACCGCAACCGAATTGATTAGCTGTACTATGAGTAGCCATTTTACAATAAATACCCTATTTTTGATATCACTAAATCGATTTTGTGATATCACACAAGCGGTTTGGTGATATTATTAATTATTATGTGATATCACTAATTATTTTGATCAACCTGACAACTGACCTCCAAACAGTGATATATTACTCAACAAATCGCTGCTAGAGCGGATCTATTTCTTATTCTAACACTCGTCGCCTGTATAGCCAATGGTTAAATTCGGTGATATTTTTAGTAACAAATCATTAGACGAAAAAGCTTCACGCAAAGAGCCACCGATGTATGACGTTTTATGACGCAATCGATCGTTTCCTTGACGTTAGACGGAGTAGCGTCATTTTCATGAATAAAGTACGTAACAAAAACAGGTAACTGCATGTGTTACAGTCAAACATGTTGGCGGGATTTCATCAAACAATGGCGGAATGTTGAAAGAATACATGTATAAAGGAAACAACAGGATTTAATCAACTTCCAGTGTGTTAGAATCGAATCAGGACACTTTTATTGCGTGATTCGTTGAGTAATATATCACAGTTTGTCGGTCAGTTATAGGTAGATAAATCAGTCGCGCTGCGCGCTCGTAATCTGATCTACCTTATAACCGACCTCCAAACAGTGATATATTACTCAACAAATCACTGATAGAGCTGATCGGTTTCTTAAACGCCATTAATTGATCTTTTACTATACGTAACGTGAACAAGCCCGTGTAATGAACCTCCCCCCCCCCCATTATTTTTTTTTTAATATTTCTGCTCCAAGACATAGGTTGTTGGTGCCGTTAGGACCGCCTCAATGGGGCGGTTCTAACGAGCACCCTCAACCTTTGTTTGCAGCATAGATAAGAAAAATATCACGAATTTTCATCAGAAAAGTAGCCTTTTTGAAGAAATTCACTATGTCGCACGTTTGATCAATTAACCCATATATGCCTAGTGGCCCTTTTTTGGGACGTTGGCAAACAATGTAGACCCAGATCAGACGCCGCATAACGCGGCGTCTGATCTGGGTCTGCACTGTTTGCTCAAAGAACATACATTTTTGTACAACTTACATTAAACAAAACAAATCTGACACCCCTATAATTGAAAATGGACAACTCCAAATTTATATGATGGAAGATTCCATTGTCATATATGGGTTAATCAACATTCGCTTTTTCAGGTGTTGGAGCCCTAAGATGCTATATCTGTAACACCATCTTTCAGCCCAATTGTGCGTCGCCGTTTGACAACAGAACACTCAGTCTGGTTCCCTGTCCCGGTAGATTTAACAGGTGTGCCATGTCTAAATATGGTATGTGACGTTTGTTTACGTGAAACATGTATATTTTATTTTGGATTTACACCCCTTTCGAGATTATTTCGCATTTATCATATGACGACGCTTCTGAGAATGTAATAACGCCATGTACGTGTAATAAATTCGATAATCCACTAGTGAATTAAATATGCAAATTTGTTAGAAACGTCCCGTAATGCTACACGTACGACGTCATTAACGACGTCGCATTTCGTAATGGCGGAATAGTGACATTTTTGTAAAACTCATCGTGAATAAGTCGTTTTAAATATCATATGATAAATAGAACCTTGCATTCGTGTTCATGTATTCATGAATTTATTAAACATGTTGAGGAAAAAGGATAAAATACTCGGCAAAGCCTCGTATTTTATTCTTTTTCCTCAACTCGTTTAATAAATTCAATAATACATGATCACTCTTGTATCGAGTCAATCGGTAATAATAGGAAAGCGAAAACCGAAGTACCGGGTGAAAACACACTTGACCTTCATTTGCTGAATTCGACATTGCACATGTAACCCGATCGAGGCTCGAATCGACAGCAGTTAGCGGCATAATGATTTAGCATGGGCGCTCTTAACGATAAGGCCCAGTTTTATGGCCTTTTAATGCCAAGAACACATACATGTACCTACAGACCAACCTCTAAACATAGCCCCGTGTGCGATCTCATATTTTGGGCGTTTTACGCTTTCAGTGACTACAATACATCGTCTTAAACTCCACCACTCCTCAAGTCACTTGTATTCTTAATTTGCATGATTTTCAATTTTTACCGTTGATACAGTAGCAGGATAGAAAGCAGTATAGATCCTGATCAGCTGGCTTCTAAACAAGCCAGTTGTTCTGGATGCAATATGAGCCCCGCCAAGCGAATTTGGGTCTTCGAGCATTCCGTCATAATATATTTTAACTGCGCATGCCCAGCCATTCAGAGGGGCCAGGGATATGGCTTTCTTTCTGAAGGTTCCTCTTGATTCACTGCTTGTATGAGCGAGCAGCGAAGGTTCTGGCGAGACTGCGCGGATGCGCAGGCTCGCCTGAACCTTGGCTGCTAGTATAGGCGATAAGTACCAAAATCGCTTGACGGGGCCCATATGTAATTTTATGTAATGGTAGTTGGTGTCTGATGCTCTGTCTATGGTTGGGCCCATCGGAGTCTAACTGTTGGTCTTCTTTTGCTCCAGCATTTCAGTGGTTTCGTGCTGTCGAGTCCTCACCGTTGTTTCATCTCTGTGGTTGATTGAAAATTTTTGTGTTCACGGAGATGTTGCACTGATGGGTTAGGAGGCCTTCATGCGGACTGAACAAATTATTTGTATGAATTGCGACGAAAGTAAGGGCGAGGATTGTGGCCTAGTAAAATCGATTTAAGCCATCCCCCCGCCCCCCACCCACCCAGTGGAATACGTTTCCCAGAACAAGGCGGTTCTTTCGAGTGGTTTATTTTGTTATGGCTTGTCTTTGTGTGTGTGTATCGTTTATATATAATTTTGCTTTGGATAGCCAATTGGCCATTTTGTGGGAAAGCAACTGTCCTTTTGGCTCTCCGCTAGTCATGTTTCCATTAGGGTCTTGTTATTTCATGTTTGTGTTTCTTTCCCTTGGTGTTTTTGATAGGAGCTTTAGGTTAATTGTATCGATTCCTGATCATTGCCTTCACCTCTATTTTCTATTATGTTTTCAAAAAGGATTATATCCGGGCACAGAATGGTGAGTGTAAAACCATTGTATACTAGTGCCCTATTTCATTGCTATATATTAGACAAGCCCATTTGCCTTATAAGGGGTGGCAGGCCTATTTTTTCGTTTTTATTCTATTTTTTGCTTTGATTGAAAATTCTATTAGCAGATGGTACAGGCCCTGAACAGACGTCTGTTCTTGGCCTGCACTGTTTGTCATGGTGCCCCTTTAGGTGTTTCTCGCATACAATGGATTAAATTCCGGAAGCTTTTTAATTTTGAAACAAACATTCTAAAATGGCATTGTCTTTTTTGTTGTTGTTGGTTCTTTTTTTTGTTTTGTTTTTGTTTGTTTGTTTTGTTTAACACTATATAGTTCATTCTGGAGACGTTGCTTCCAATTTTGTGGGACTTCACTCTACATTGAGATGGAATGACGTCTCAAGCCCTGCCACCCAATGAAACCAATAGGGTTTATATGCATGGACGGTCCGACTACCATTATTTTGCCTAAGAAGGCTTAGTCCCTCTGAGCGGTTTACCGGTACTCATGTCTGGTTGGGTTCACCCCTGCGTGGAAGCATATTGAACTGAGCCCAATCTATTTCTGTAACCGCAGCTTCACTTCAAGTATACCGTCTCTTATGGTTCGGTCACATTCTTCTTCTTCAGCCTGTACGTTTCTTACTCTGGTGAATGTACATTTATTATACCCCGCTGTATACCAATACGAAAACATGCCTATACAAATACATTGTAACCTTTATCTCCGAAAAAAATAAAATTTTAAGATGAAAAAATGCGATATTTTTCTTATTTCTGCTCAAAATATAGATTGTGGGCACTCGTTAGAACCGCCTCATCGAGGCGGTTCTAACGAGTACCCACAATCTATATTTTAGAGCAGAAATAAGAAAAATAAGGTATACCCCGGAAACCCCAGTTTTACAATATAAAAGTGGGGCTCACAGGTATCAAAATTATATAGGCGTTTTTTCGTGATACGAAGTATGGGTGTATACTGTTTTCACGCTATCTGTCTTTCCGTTCGTCCATCCATCCGTTTGTCCACACTCAAGAACCGACATTTAGGGGACAAGGCACTTAGACATTTTGCCGCTTAATTAGCCATTCGTGCGGCCATATCGCTACAGTATATAATTGCAACACGCAACACTATGACCTTGCCATATCGACTTTATGCCGTAGTTTCTATTCATGTACTTAAGTAACAAAAATTGCTCTTCTTAATAAATGATGCCACTCACATGTATGTAAGACAATATGCGAACGCCTAGCCACCAAGATGTCAGTTCTTGAGATTTACTGTCCGTCCGTCATTTCCGCTCAATCTTATGAAAACTTATTGATGGATTTTTTTTACATCAAATGCATATGACACAAGTCAGAGACACAGGGCGATAATTACGGACAAGAGCCCTATCTCCTTTTTTGAAGAGTGGACAGATGTTTGCTAAGAGCCATTCTTTGGGGATTTCACCCGTATCAAGAGACTGTTGAAACAAGTGTGCAAAAACTGGACCCAACTCATTTGCTAGTTCCTTCAGGACTCTAGGATGAAGCTCATCAGGTCCTAAGGCCTTACTGGGGTTTAAGCATTGAAGTAATTTGATCACTCCTGCAGCTGTCACAACAATATTATTCATGAATGGGGCCGATCTTCCAGTCAATGGAACCTCCGTGAACTCAGTTTTATTAAACGCATCATTGAATTGACCAACTAGTTCCTCTGCCCTTTCAGAGTCTGATTCAGCAACCCCGTCCCCTCCTTTTTTATTAAGGGGCGGGATACCATGGGTACTGGTAAATTGCCTAGAAGGACTAAGCCTGCCCAGGCAAAGTGGTGTGAGTTGGACCATCCGATGCACATGATTCTTTTGGATTCATTGGGCGGCAGGGCTTGGGATGTTTCATCTCATTGTAGAAAGTCCCACAAAACTGGAAGCTATGTCTCCGAAATTGCCTAAATAGTGTTGAGAGGGACGTTAAACCTCAAATCAAACCAACAAAACCTTCTTCTTACTCTCCATATAGCGGGCCAATGTTAACCAATGACCTGCTAAATATTTAAATATGCCACACCCACCATTGATTATCAACTAATCAGATTCTTTGATGCAAATCATTGCAACAAATTCATAAACTGTATGACAAACAATGAAGATCCTGATCAGATGGCTTCTTCAGAAACCATCTGATCTGGATCTGCATTGTTTGAAAGATGAGACATATCCGGGCTCAGCAGGACAATGGTTAAATTTTTCTCCCAAGATTTCTCAGGAACTACAAAAGCTCGAAGCCTCAAACTATGGGGCGCCGTTGTACTATTTAATCCGTATTTATAGATATCCACAAATCGAATTATGGATATCCATAATTCGATTTATGGATATCCATAAATCAGCCGAATAATGGATATCCATACATCGAATTATGGATGTCCATTAATCGAATTATGGATATCCATAATTCAATTTATGGATATCATTAATTCAGATCGATTTATGGATATCCATAATTCGATATATCGTCACCTTAGCGCAAAAAGTCAATAACTCCAATACATTTGTATTGGAGTTATTGACTTTTTGCGCTAAGGTGACGATATGGATATCCATAATTCGATTTATGGATATCCATAATTCGAATTATGGATATCCATAATTCGATTTATGGATATCCATTATTGCTCTGATTTATGGATATCCATATTTCGAATTATAGATATCCATAATTCGAATTATGGATATCCATAATTCAGATCGATTGATGGATATCCATAAATCGAATTATGGATATCCATAAATCACCGACAAAGCTTTTGGCTTTATGATTTCTCCCCAAGACACGTGGTTGTTTAATGTAAAAATCTTCAAGGTCTTCATCATCGCTGGAAGATGGTGACCAGTCAAAAGGACCTCTCTGCCGTGCAACCTTTTCAGCAGGTAAGGCTTCCGAGGCAACGGACGCCATACGCTGAACGCCTGTAACGTGTGAAGTTAACTATCGGAACCAGCCGTAAGATCTGAAAATTCCGGCCAACGCACCCGGTCCCTCTTGAATCACTTTAATGAGGAATGCGCACCTAAGGACACTGAACGTCGGACGTAAGATTATATAATGATCCAAACAAGCAATCCGTGTATGCTTTCTGGAGATAAAATGCACATGGTCGTTATACAGTAAAATTCCTATATTAAGACCACTTTTGAACAGTTTCAAAGATGGTCCCTGCCCAGAGGACATTGTGTGCAGAATACAAGAAGAAAGAATAACTGCACCCTTCTAGAGCAGAATTAGTCTTAATTTTAGGTGGTCTTAATAGCAGAATTTCACTGTTTATAGTATTAACATATATCCATATAATACTCTACTTGAGATGTATGGAGTACCAGGCAGATTCAGATATATCTTATAGCCCCCGCCCATTGGGCTTGGAGAAATAGATTTGGCTGCATGAGCTGAGAGTACTGGTAAACCGTTTAGAAGGCCTAAGCCTGTCCAAAAAAAGTCGTGCGAGTCAATGGGCGTCAGGAACTGAGATGTTTGTTTGTATTTGGGTTTAACGACCCAGTCAACACTAATTTAAGCCACTTTTGGGCCGGTCGGTTTATCAATCCACACTTTTTCTGGGCAGGCTTATACGTAAGCAGTTAACCAGTGCAGTGCACATTCTTTCGCCAGAAACTGACAACTGTCCTTCTTGAATCAGCGAAAGGGAGGGAATGACCGTAGAAAATATTTCATGATCAAACCTCCACGAAAGAATGTTGCCGACCCTGGCAGGTTTCGAACCCGAGTCCTCCGAATCATCAGTCAGACGCGTATATGACTGAGCTACTGAGGCCAGTGGGATTGAGATTCATTTCATCTCAATGAAGGCTTAATGCCCCACATAATTGGATGCAACGTCTCCAAAATTACCTAAATAGTATAGAAGGGGACGTTAAACCTGAATCAAACAAAACATATCTCTCCTACACCACAGGCGACCACTAAGCCTACCCTAAATTACCTCCACCTCCATCCCGGCTTTTATTACTCACCTAAATCGGAAACCTGACGCGAATAGTCGTGTTTTTTTTTTTGTTTTGTGTTTTTTTTTTTGCAAAGGGAGCAGTCATTATTTGTTAGGTTTATTTGAAGAGTTGAGTATGGATATCCATAATTCGATTTATGGATATCCATAAATCGGTCGAATAATGGATATCCATAATTCGAATTATGGATATCCATAATTCGATTTATGGATATCCATATTTCGACCTAAATTAATGATATCCATAAATCGATTTATGGATATCCATAATTCGATTTATGGATATCCATAATTTGATTTATGGATATCCATAAATCAGCCGAATAATGGATATCCATAATTCGATTTATGGATATCAATAAATCGACTAATGGAAATCCATTATTCGATTTATGGATATCATTAATTCAGTTCGATTTATGGATATCCATAATTCGAATGATGGATATCCATAATTCGAATTATGGATATCCATAAATAATTATGGATATCCTTAAATAATAATGGATATCCATAATTCGAATAATTGATATCCATAATTCGAATTATGGATATCAATAAATAATTATGGATATCTATAAATACGGATTAAATAGTAAAACGGCGCCCCATATCAAACTTGGTCTGCAATATAATAATGACGGGTCATATTGTGTTAGCCTCGGAAGAAAAGGGGCTTATTTGTTCACATGTTCTTTCATTCTTCTTTCTCTCCATCTAGGTCAGCGTTGATTTTTTTGTGGTCAAAGATTCCTCAGAAGATACAAAAGCTGGAATCCTCTAACTTGGTGTGCATGGCAATAATGATTATTTATAAATATCGTGGTAGAGACGATGGACTTTTTCTTTGTTTTTGTTAATCTGTTCTGGAAGCCATCAACTTAGTATGAAATGTAGTAATCATTACTGATATCATGCAAGAGACACTGAGCTTTCTGACTGGTGATCAAGAGGTTCTGCATTTCTGTAAAAATGCGCTGAAGTGGGGGTTTACTCAGATCCTCTGTCAGTTCTAGTTTTTAGCTCACCTGAGCACGAAGTGCTCAAGGTGAGCTATTGTGATCGGTCGTTGTCCGTCGTCCGTCCGTGCGTGCGTGCGTCGTCAACTTTTGCTTTAAATGACTTCTTCTCAAAAACTGCTGGACAGATTTTGAAATAATTTCACAGTAATGTTCCTAGGGTGACTCTCTTCCACAGTTGCTCAAATTGTTCCGCTCGGGTGAACAAGATGGCCACCAGAGCTAAAACTATAAAAAGCTTTAAACGACTTCTCCTCCTTAACCAGAGCACGGATTTTGAAATAATTACACAGAAAGGTTCCTTTGGTGACCAGCTACCAAAGTTGTTCAAAACGTTCCACTCGGATGAAAAAGATGGCCACCAGAGCTAAAAATAGAAAACCATTTAAACGACTTCTCCTCCTTAACCAGAGCATAGATTTCAAACTATTTCACAGGAATGTTCCTTCGGTGACCCTCTACCACAATTGCTCAAACCGTTCTGCTCGGATGAACAAGATGGCCACCAGCGCTAAAAATGGAAAAAAAACTTTAAGTGACTTCTCCTCCTTAACAAGTAGATAGATGTCAAAATAAAGTTACAGGAATGTTCCTTGGATGACCCTCAACCAAAAACGCTCAAAGTGTCCAGCTTGAATAAACAAGATGGCCACCAGAGTTAAAAATAGAAAAAAAAAAACTTTAAAAGACTTCTCTTCCGTAACCGTTGGATGGATTTTGAAATAACTGCACAAGAATGTTCCTTGGGTGACCCTCTGCCACAATTGCTTAAACTGGTCCGCTCGGATGAACAAGATGGCTACCAGAGCTAAAAATAGGAAAACAACCATTAAACAGCTCCTTAACCAGTGGATGGATTTCAGTATAATTTCACAGGAATGTTCCTTGAGTGATCCTCTACCAAAATTGCTCAAACCGTTCCGCTTGAATGAACAAGCTGGCCACCGAAGCTGAAAATAGAAAAAAAAAACCTTTAAAAGACTTCTCCTCCTTAACCAGTGGATGGATTTCGAAATGATTTCCCAGGAATGTTCCTTCGGTGACCCTCTACCAAAATTAATCAAACCATTCCACTCTGATGAACAAGATGGCCACCCGAGCTAGAAGTACAAAAACCTTTAAATGACATCTGCTCCTCATCCAGTGGTGGATTTTGAAATAATTTCACAGGAATGTTTCTAAGGTGACCTCATACCAAAAAATGCTCAAAGCGTTCTGCTCGGATGACCAAGATGACCTCCAGAGCTAAATATAGAAAAACATTTAAACAACTTATTCTCATTAACCAGTGGATGGATTTCAAAATAATTTTACAGGAATGTTTCTTGGGTGACTCTCTGTTGAAATTGTTCAAACAATTCTGCTGGGATGAAAAAGGTGGCCGCCAGAGCTAATAATAGGAAAAAAACACATTTAAATACCTTCTCCTGCTTAACCAGTGGCTGGATTTCAAATTAATTTCACAGGAATGTTCCTTGGGTGACCCTCTTCTAAAATTGCTCAAACCGTTTTGCTTGGATGAACAAGATGGCCATCAGAGCTAAAATTTTAAAAACCTCCTTGGGTCAACCAAAATTGCTCAAACCCTCTACTCCACTATATATTACCTACAATTTCAGTTGTACAATGTGAGCATTTGTACAAGGTGAGCGATCCAGGGCCATCATGACCGTCTTGTTTTTTTTTTAAATCTTTTCAAACGTTGTGGAATTAAATTCGGAACTGTACTGTTAATGGGTTATTTAGTAGGCTCTGTTTACTGGCATCTAGTCAACCCTAACATGTTGATAACTTACCCGTGTGACATAGTGCAATATCTCATATCTCCAAAAGGCTTACTTTTCGTTTTGAAAATCTGTGATATTTTTCTCTTATCATATGACGTCGCGTCTGAGAATGTAATAACGCCATGTAATAAATTCGATAATCCACTAGTGGATTAAATATGCAAATTAGTTAGATACGCCCCGTAACGTTACATGTACGACGCCCTTAAAGACGTCGCGTTTACTAATGGCGGACTATTGACATGTTTGTAAAACAATCGTGAATAAAATGCATTTTATATGTCATATGATAAACAGAATCTTGCATTCGTGTTCATGTATTATTGAATTTATTAAATCCGTTGAGGAAAATAGATAAAATGCTCGACGAGGCCTCGCATTTTATCTCTTTCCCTAAACTCGTTTAATAAATTCAATAATACCTGAGCACTCATGTGAGATCCTCTATTATTTATACCCCAAACAAAGGTTGAAAGTGCTCGTTAGAACCGCCTAGCGAGTACTCACAGCCTATGTCTTGCAACAAAAATAATAAGTAAAACGTATACACAGTGGTATACATGTTAAGCCCAGTTTTCTCTACTGTCCAGCATCACGAAGCTTGCCGAGTGATGCTAGCCAGTGATCCCTACCCCTCACACCAATGTAAGATTCTTTTTTTTTTTTTTTTTTTGCCCACGTTTCATTTCTAACAGTAGATTTTATAAAGCAGTCACTACGATTGTCGACCGCGGTCCGCCATACTTTGATAACATAATGGGGATTTTTGCTGTTATTTTTGTTGTATATCTGCGAATTTGCTGTGAGTTGTTGTTTAGTGTTTCACCCCGTGTGGAGAAGAGAGGGCTGATTGTTCCATTTCATAAACACTCGTACAACACGTGAACAAGTCCTTAAAATGAAGACCCCCCCCCCCCCCCCCCCCCCCCAAAACCCACTTCATATAGAGAAAACTGGGGTTTACGGGGGTATACATTATTTTTCTTATTACTGCTCCAAGACATAGGCTGTGGGCACTCGTTAGAACCGCCTCACTGTGGCGGTTCTAACGAGCACCCGAGGCGGTTCTAACGAGCACCCTCAACCTATGTTTTGAACATTTATAACAAAAATATCAAGGATTTTCATCAGAAAAGTAGCCATTTTGGAGATGCGAAAAATACACGTGTGAGTTATCGTAATGATTTTTCTTGTTTTGTGTATGTTTCTTCTTCCTCTAGGTGACGAGAGTGGGCTGCGTCTTGTGATTGTGGCGCCCCCCTGGGTCTTTCTTTTAAATTTTACGACGCTGTAGTGCAGTGACGTCATACTTATTGACGGCGTACCTTACACCATATTTAACCAGTGGACATAAAACACGAGAAAATCTTCGATTTTTATCTAATTTTGTTTTGTTTGTTTGATTTGAGGTTTAACGTCCCCGTCAACACTGTAAAGGCCATTTCGGGAACGTTGCTTCCAATTTTGTGGGTTTTTTACCCGACATTGAGATGAAATGACATCTCAAGCCCTGCCGCCCAATGAAACCAATAGGGTTTATTAGCATGGACGGTCCGCCTCGCACCAGGGTTCCTGGACAGGCTTAGATCCTCTAAGTGGTTTACCAGTACTAGTGTGCGGGCCGGATTCAGCTCTGCGTGGAAGCATCATGCAGCCCATATATTTCTTCAAGCCCCTATGGGCGGGGCCAGATTTTTATCTAATACATTGGTGGGATAGCCTTTCTAGGAAGCGTTTGAATCCTAGGCCTAAGACCAGGATTTTCTTAGTGATGTTCAAGAAAACCCGTATGTACTTTTCTTTTCAGAGTTTTCCAGTGGTAACACCATGTATATTAGGTTTTGTTTCTGGAGCACAGAAACTGGATGTTTTACTACGAGAAATTCTAACATGACCTCATTGACCTGCTCATGTAATAGCGATGGCTGCAACCAAAATGACGTAAGATGATTTGGTTTAAACAATATTGCACGACCCGCAGAAAAAGCGACCGACTGAAGTCGGTTGATTTCTAAGAGTGTCCTAAAATCACCGTGTCATTCTGTCATTCGGTCATTCTGCCAGTCTGTCAGTCCGTCCGTAACCCGTTTGTGAAAATTGGTGATAGTGACTTAACCGCTTGGAATATTTAAACAATTTTTTGGCATACTGATAGATATTAATGAGATCTAACCAATGAACTTGCGAAATATTACATTCCATTTAGTATAGCCTCGCCGAGGCGAAAAATTCGAAAATTTTCGAACTGCTTCTCCTCGGAAACCGTTGGGCCGATTGAAGTCAAATTTCATATGGAGCCTCTATGGGATGGGGGAAACCAAAATTTGCTCATGGGGTTCAGGTCACATGACCAAAATGGCCGCCAAGCCATATATGGTCTGTCTGTCTGTCCGTCCGTAACCCGTTTGTGAAAATTGGTGATAGTGACTTAACCGCTTGGAATATTTTAACAGTTTTTGGCATACTGATAGATATCAATGAGATCTAACCAATGAACTTGCGAAATTTTACATTCCATTTGGTATAGCCTCGCCGAGGCGAAAAATGTGAAATTTTTTGAACTGCTTCTCCTCGGAAACCGTTGGGCCGATTGAAGTCAAATTTCATATGGAGCCTCTATGGCATGGGAGAAACCAAAATTTGCTCACGGGGTCCAGGTCACATGACCAAAATGGCCCTCAAGCCATATATGGTAAAAACACTTCAAAAATAGTCTTCTCCAGAATCACTGGGCAGATTTCCACGAAACTTGATAAATAGCATCCGGGACGTAGGCCCATCATAAATTGCTAAAATGGTGACCCTGGGTTGACCTTGACCTTCTTTATGCCTAGGTCAAACTTTGACACATATGCTTTTGTATTGGAAAAGTGAGAATGCATTTTATCCTGCAAACGATTCAGAATACAGTTCTAAGGTATAAGATATATTTTTGCTCCTTACGATAAGGCGCATTTATTGGGGGAACCGTTTTAGGTCCAGGTCACATGACCAAAATGGCCGCCATACCCATATATGGTAACACTCATAAAGCTAAAAGCATCCAGCGGGTCGTGCACTTCAGCTGAAGCACTGGTTTATTCAGTAATGTATGAACATGATTAAGTCACATTTTTCTTACATGCTTTTCAATGAATGATAGAGATTTCTGAGTGAAATCTAAATCGATATCTTCACTGTTTCAAACTGAAAATACATTTTTATTTTTTACTATTTGTGAATTCGATGTATCCTAAAAAATAATATATATTCTCTGTTTGTGAAAAGTGAATTAGTTAAACGTTATTAACGCGGGACTGAAATTACATCACGCACGTTGTCACGTCATTCTGATGTTGGTGACGTCACCTTTTGCAACGTAAATAAGGCACACGACGCCAGACAAGCCTAGCAGCTGTGGGCATTATTTGAATGTAAATGTCATGTGAACCATCTATTAAAGTTACATTTCAAGCTGTTTTCCAGGTGCAACAATTCAGTTTACACCCAATATTATACCCAATTAACACGCTGAATACCTCTAAATCAATGTGAAATCGCCCTGGAAAAGGTGTGTTCTCTGTGGTGATGGCTGACGTTTTGAAATGCGTTAAAATTGCAATTTAAAGCATGAAAAAAAAAAAAAAAAACACACCAGAAAATTAGATTTTTTTAGTGTAAGATCAATTTTTATTTCAGCCATGAACACCAAAACCAGTATTTTCACTCGTTGCTTCACCACTGGTGAAAATCAGACGTTCAGTTTACTAATGGCGAAATATTGACATTTTAGTGAAAGAAAATCGGGAATAAAATGCGTTTAAATTGTCACATGATAAATAGATTCTTGCATTCGTGCTCATGTCGTATTATTACCTGTATTTAACTCGTCGAAGACAATGGATAAAATGATCGACGAAGCCTCGCATTTGTATCCCTATTCCTCAACTCCTCAAATAAATTTAATATTAACAACGTCCGTGGCAATCATCTCCTGATTTCATTTGCAGACTCACTTGCGCAGAAAAACAGGTGATATACAGTGGAACTTTGATGGCTCGAACACCGATGGCTCGTGTACAATGGCTGAGTCGAACTCGTTCTCAAGCCCCCAGGGAAATCCTCTAAAAAATAGGCGGTAATTTAGGGGATTTTCGTCTTTTATATGACAAATGTATGCTGTGTGTACTCATTAGAATCGCCTCGATGAGGCGATACTTAAGAAATAGATCAGCTCTAACTGTGATTTGTTGTGTAATAAATCACAGTTTGGAGGTCAGTTGTAAAGTAGACAAATCACGAGCGCGTAGCGCGCGTGATTTGTCTACTTACAACTGACCGACAAACTGTGATTTATTACACAACAAATCACTGGCTAGAGCTGATCTATTTCGATTCTAACACGCTGAAAATCGGCAATAATTTTGTTGTTTCCTTCAAATTCTCACAACTTTTCGCGATTGTTAGAAGAAATCCCGCTAAAATTATCGACTGAAACACATGCATTTATATCCTTTTCTGACGTTTTCGATGCGAGAAAATGACGTTACACCGTCTAACGTCAAGTAAATCGACTAGTGACGTAATAAATTTGCAGTTTTTAATGACGTCATACGTCACGCTCTTCCGAGCTGTGATTTGTTGCAGAATAAAACACAGTTATTTTGCATTGCCTATATAGGCGCGCTGTGTTAGAATAATGAGTATTCACAGCATACATTTTCATTATAGAATACCGAAAAAGATGTCTAAAAGTATCTCGTTATGCGTCCTGGCAGTAACCCTCAGTGGCTCGAGCTACACATGTCTCGAACAGATTTTAGAGGTCCCATAGGGTGTTCGAGTCATCGAAGTTCGACTGTATTTCATTCATAGAAGCCAAGCGTTGTCTTAACAAAAGGGCACAGGTCAGTCATAGACACTGTTTACTTAAAGTATGTGAATACACTGTACCTGTTAAAAAAACAACAATTGAAACGAATCCGGTTCCCATTAACTGGAAACACTCGACAGATCTGGCCAAAGCTCTGCAAACATAACAAAAATATATGAAATGACCACGGGTGTAGGATTCTGTTTATCCTATGATCAATTTAAATTGGATTTTATCACCTTTAAACAAGACACTTTTTTCACAAAAATGCATGGCTGACATAGACGTGGTTATAACGTTCAATACTGATCCCGCCAAAGTGTTATTCCACCGGCCCCAATAGCTCAGTTGGTAGAGTGTCCGCTCCGGGGAACGGGAGGTCACGGTTTCGATCCCGGGCCGCGACATACCAAAGTCGTTAAAAATGGTACTAGCTGCTCCTCGCTTGGCACTCAGGTTTACGGGGTAGAGCTAGGACTGATCGACCCAGTGTCAGGATAATGTGACTGGGTGTGGTATCATGTAATGTGTCTGGGACATGATACTTTAGTGAGGCAGCACTATAAAAATGAGCATTGAGCTCCCTGTCGCAACCAGACACCGTCGTGATATGACTGAAAAATTGTTGAAAGCGACGTTAAACCCGAACACACACACACACACACACACACACACACACACACACACACACACACACACACACACACACACACACACACACACACACACACACACACACGTGTTATTCCACATGTGGTCCTTCGATAATTTTTATATGACTGCATATCAACGACGTCATATTATAACAATTTATATATAATTTTAACCCCTTAAACCCCACTTTTATGCAATAAAAATGGGGTTTACAGGGGTAAACATATGTTTTTTTCTTATTTCTGACTAGAACATAAAGCGGGGATACTCGTTAAAACCTCGCCGAGGCGGTTCTTATGAGTATCCACAATCCATTTTTTAGCAGAAATATGAAAATTATGAGATTTTTTTATCTGACAATTTTCATATTCTTTGTTGGTAAAATTGTCAATAAAAGTACATGTAGTCTATCAGACAGCACCTGATAAGCCTTACAAAGAGCCCATCATCACAGTGAAAGGTCAAAGATTGCAAGTGGTAGACAAGTTCACCTTGAAGCACACATTGATGATGAAGTCAATGCCTGGATTGCCAAAGCTAGGGCAGCATTTGGCCGACTACGCGGTAGTGTCTGGGATCGAAGTGGAATCAGACTTCTGTCGCGGTTTATTTTTGTTATGGGTTATCTTTGAGGGTTTGTATTGCTTATATTATTTTGTTTGGGGTAGCCAATTAGCTATTTTGTGGGAAAGTAACTGTCCTTTTGACTTTCCGCTATTGATGTTTCCATTAGGGTCTGTTGTTTCATGTTTGTGTCTCTTTCCCTTTGGTGTCTCTGATGTGAGCTGTGGGTTAATTGTATCGATTCCTGATCATTGCCTTCACTTCTATTTGACACAAAACTGAAAGTCTTCAGAGCTGTGATGCTGCCAACACTATTGTATGAATGTGAAACATGGACAGTTTACCAACGGCACGCCAAAACACTGAATCATTTTTATACTAGCTGTCTTAGAAAAAATCTTAAAGATTAAGTGGCAAGGCAGAATTCCAGACACGGAAGTTCTGAACAGGGCAGGGATGCAAAGTGTACATAATCTTCTGAAATTAACACAGTTAAGATGGACAGGCCATGTTACCAGAATGCTTGAGGAACGTTTGCAAAAAAAATTCTATAGAGAACTAGAAATAGGGAAACGCTCCCAAGGCGGTCAGAAGAAGCGCTACAAGGACACCCTCAAAGCCTCTCTCAGGGACATCAACATTCCAAAAGAGTCGTGGGAACAAATTGCACAGGACAGAGCAAAGTGGCGAGGTCTCATCAAAAGGGGTGCCAATGAATATGAGGCAAAAAGAATCAGTGAAGCTGAGCAGAAACGCGCACAGCGCAAAGCCAGAGCTAAGGAATCACCAACAGAGCTGTCTTCCTCTAGCCTCTGTTGCTCTATTTGCAACTAACAGTTCAGAGCTAGAATCGGTCTCATCAGCCATCTTAGAACACACAAATAGTAACATTTCTCTATTATGATTAAGATTGGTCATTGTCAGTAATGACAAACGAACTTTTTTACATTTGTATAGACACATTTTCGTTATAGAGACAACTTGTTCGACTTCCTGTTTTCTTTTTTATCGGAATTTTAATCTGAATTTTTTTATTTTTGGTGGTAAAATTTTCAATATAAAAAGGCGTGTTTTCGTATTTGGTTTCTATTTGTCATAAGACCTGCGTCAATAATAACGGAATGACAGGCAGTGAATCAAGTATAGCCGCCTCCCCGTTTTCAAATCGAGGCTGAAATAATTCTGACGAGGCTGGTTTTCAAATCGAGGCTGAAGTCATTCTGAAGAGGCTTGTTTTCAAATCGAGGCTGAAAAAATCTGAGACTGAGGCTGACATAGTTCTGCAGCCTCGTCTCAAAATTATATTTCAGCCTTAAGGCATCAAGGGACGAAGCACTTTTTTGCCCACGCCACAATAAGTGTTTGAATCTTTATTGAAAACTCCTGAAGAAAGCGATAACTTCTGTTTGGGTTTTAAAGTGCTCCACACATGCACAAAATCAAAACATAATTCCAATGGTACACTTTCTGCTGACAGCAGCAGCATTCCACTTATCCCACCCACTATGTTTAGATATCCCATTTTATTTTTATTTTTTTTTTGTTTGGGTTTTACGGCCCTTTCAAGATTATTTCACTCATATCGAGCCGATCGTTAATCATAGGTGGGCGAAAACCGGAGTACCCGGAGAAAAACACCTGACCTTCCGTTGCAGAACTTGGCTTCTCACACGTGACCCGAGCAAGGCTCGAACCCACGGCGGTGAGAGACCTAATGACTAAGAGTCAGCGCTCTTATCGATCAGGCCACGGAGGCCCGTTTAAGATACCCCATCCACCATGTTTAGATACCCCAATCACTATGTTTAGATACAAAAAGCATGACTTCACCTCAATTTGACACTGGTACCTGTTGTAATGTCTTGTACACTCAGTCACATTTAAAGAATTATACAGAAAAGTAAACCACAATCGGTAAACATTTTCAGGACTCCTCTTTGGAAAACAGCCTTTTTTAGTGCCGAAGCTACCCTCTTGAGTTCAGATATCTTGCAGGGCCTTCGCCTTCCACAGCATCCAGACTGTCGGATTGTCAGTTTCGTATTTAATTTCACTCAGTAAAGAAATGATTCTCAGCAAACAAGCCCCCATTGGCAAAAAAATATCCACATCTCATAATTTCCGTGAACAACCATGCCCTGTTGACCCTACGCCTATCATTTATAAAATATAATTTCACCCTAAAGTGCGGAAATGTCCCCTTGGCGCCTAAATGGTGATTGACAAGCAATCGACCAAAAACGTACTCGGCCAAAAAAATCACCCCTAGTCGCACGACTAAGATATTCGTTATTAAGATAACGCACCCGTGGGACAGTTTTTCACATCTCCAAAAATGGCTACTTTTCTGATGAAAATTCATGTAAGTTTTTATTTATACTTCAATTATATGCTGTGGGTGCTGGTTAGAACGTTCTAACGAGTACCCACAGCATATGCTTGGGGCAGAAATATGAAAAGAAATGTATTCCCCGCAAACCCCAGTTTTCTCTTTATAAAGTGGGATTTACGGAGGTGTTCATTTCACTGGCTTGATCACGTGATGTTACATCAGCTTAAAAGTAGATCTCTAGTCGGCCTCGATGTCTCAAAGGCGAAACTTGTTCCATAAATACAGCAAAATTCCCATATTAAGACCACTTTTGGGACTCACGGTTTACATTACGAAAGCACGCCTATACTATTGCATAGTAAATATTATCGCCGAATTAATTAAGACTTAATGATGAAAAAGTGTGATATTTTTCTTATTTCGGTTCCAAATATAGATTGTGTGCACTCGTTAGAACCGCCTAATCGAGGCGGTTCTAACGAGTACCCACAATCTATATTTTAAAGCCGAAATAAAAAAATAAGGTATACTCCCGGAAACCTCAGTTTTACTATATAAAAGTGGGGTTCAAGGGGATCAAAATTATATAGGCGCGTTTTCGTGATTGACCATATTTGGGAATCACGGTTTAAAAGTCTTTAGGACCATTTTTGAAAAGTCCCAAAGGTGGTTCCTGACCAGGGGATACTGTGTGCAGAAAACACACAAATAAGAATACTCTCTCTCTCTCTGTCTGTCTGTCTGTCTGTCTGTCTCTCTCTCTCTCTCTCACACAGAGTTAGTGCTTGTTAGTTAGGACAGCCTCGTCGAGACAGTTCTGAACAGTACCCGCATTCTATGGTTTTGAACAGTGTAAGGATAAGAATATCAGCGTTTTCAAAACTCAATTTTCCTCTGTATAAAGTGTGCTTTCTTGTCCTTTGGGATCATTGATTCCATTGTGGTATTTTGAAAATAGTTGACGGTCACTGATGAGGCCTAATTGACCGAAACTAACTACACTCCATAATTTCCAGCTCTGTGGTGTATTCCTTGCTTCCAAAGGATAACCCTTTTATAGAGCATATTCAACGTCACTACAGCTGATGTTTGGGAATGTGTGGCGGCCGGAAAACGCCTCCTTGCCCTACATCATAGTTTAGTTTATATTTTCCTGTCCTTTGGGATCATTGATTCCATTGTGGAATTTTGAAAATATCTGAGGATCACTGATGAGGCCTAATTGGCCGAAACTAGCCAGTGTGGCCCAGAAAACATGTACACTCCATAATTTCCAGTGCTATGGTGTATTCCTTGCTTCCAAAGGAGAACTGTTTTATAGAACATATTTACCAGTAATAATTGGCAAGGCTTGCTATTTAAAGTACATGCAATGGTGCCTTTTTTGCGATAACTTTATGGACCTTATCATTTACATAACAAGGTATTTTGAAGGCCAGACCTTATTCAGCTAAGAAATATAAAAATGGTCTCACAAATTGTATCATCTCTCTCCAGCAAAATTTACGAAAAACGGTTGGTGAGAGACGTCTGTCAGCAGCAAAATTAACAGTGATAATTGTTTGATAACTCATACTTAAGCCTTTTTGTACCAAACGGAATCTTCCTCCTTATATATAGCACATGTCGATTTCAAAATGTAGGGTGTCAGTTTGTATTTTCTTCAAAACTGATTTGGAAAATGGCTGATGCAAACAGTGTAGGTCCTGATCAGACGCCGCGTTCTGTGGCGTCTGATCTGGGTCTGCGTTGTTTGCCAATTACCCGTTTTGTGGTTTCTGGTAAGCAATTGGTTAACTGAAAAGTTTTCTATCTGAAGCTATAACCCTTATCTTGCTGTTCACGACAACCCATATCTTTGGAAACAGTGTAGATCCAGATCAGATGGCTTCTGAAGAAGCCATCTGATCAGGATCTACACTGTTTGACATTCAGTTTCTGAATGTGTAGGAATAAATTACATCAAGTCATCTGATTGGTTCAAAGTCACAGATGGGCGTGGCTAAAATAAATATTCAGCAAGAGAAGGGTTAAGAAGACAGTACAAGAACAAGAACATTGACGATATTTTATTTTGTTTCAGATGCCGTCCCATACCTGATTGATGTCAAAGCAATATCAATGGCTGTGCATTCATACAGTTGAAATGATTTAAAATATGGATAGTAAATAAAATCCGCAATTGATTCTTACAGCGTCAGTCTGTTTACTAATGTACATGCGTGCGCGCTAGTGTGTATGTAAGTACGTATGCATGTATGCACGCACGTACGTGACGTGCATACGTACGTACGTATGTATACATGTATGTATGCATGTAAAGTTGGACGGATGGGTGTATTGTGTGCGTGCGTATGCGTGCATGTGTCAACGAACATCCATAAAACGCTCATGGGTGCTCATGCTAATTCGTGTCTTCGCTGTGCGTACATGTCAGTAGACGCATTTTCGCATATTTCGACTCATGTCCTTTCCAACTTATTCCAATTTGATATATCGGATGCTTCTTCACTTGGGCGTCCAGTTGATACTGGCTTAGTTGGGCATGACCTGATGTCCTAGCAGCAAGTACGGGTAGAGGAGCACAGTTGCTATTTTTAGCTCAACTACCTACAGGTCAGCTTATGCAGTGACCTGCTGACCATCGTCTATCATTGACTTTTACTTTGTGTATGTCTCCTTGTTACATTTAGTGTTGCGGCGTCCCGTAAACCCAAATGCTGACAAGACGGCGATGCATATGCCGTTAGAGCCCCAGCTTTTGTTCTCGACATGTGATGTTTGCGATACTGCCAGGTACCCTGTGTACCCAACTATCCCAATAATTTTCTAACGGCCGAACATGGAAATCATGCATACTAAATTTGAACTGAAGATGAAGGCCAAAATTATAGCCTTGCAGCAAAATTAAGCAAAACAGTGAATTCAACTGAAAAAGGTGTTTCCCTTGAAGGAGACCTGTCACAATTCCATAGGACCCATGGTTTAAGATGCCAGTTATCACTACGAATATCATATTTTCCGCGTGAAAATATATACGGCACTATTTGTTTTGACAAAATACATGAACAACTGACATATAGCCGCCTACTGTAGGGCGAATAACAGCCTTGCATATTGCGTATGAATACATCGTACTATATACTCATACGGTAAACGAATCGGATGTCAAATATTTGGCAGTACCATATATCATCTAAAATTAGTTAGTCACGCTTGCTTTACCATATATTTTCTAAAATAACGTCACAAAAAAACACATATAATTTTGACCCTCTTAAACCCCACAATTTTATATAGTAAGACTTGGGTTCACAGGGTCAACCTCATGTTTCTTATTTCTGCTCTAAAATAAAGAGGTGGGTACTCGTTAGAACCGCCTCGGTTCTAACCGGTACCAAAAATCTTTATTTTGAGCAGAAATAAGAAAAAAAAATCACAATTTTCCTCGTTAAATTTTGGTGTTTTTTTTTTCGGCGGTAAAGTTTACAATGTATGTGTACAGGCGTGTTTTCGTAATGGAAACACAAGATAGGCTTCAACATTATCCATCTCGTAACACTCCTCCACAGGTTGGATTGAGCTGATATTTTTGTTTGTTTGATTTGAGGATTAACGTCCCGGTCAACACTGCAAAGGTCATTTTGGAGACGTTGCTTCCAATTTTGTGGGACTTTTACCCGACATTGAGATGAAACGACCTCTCAAGCTCTGTCGCCCAATGAAACCAATAGTGTTTATTAGCATGGACGATCCGCCTCGCACCGCGGTTCCTGGACAGGCTTAGATCCTCTAAGCGGTTTACCAGTACTAGCGTGCGGGTCGGATTCAGCTCTGCGTGGAAGCATCATGCAGCCCATATATTTCTTTAAGCCCCTATGGGCGGGGGCAGATTGAGCTGATATAGTTCGAACAGTTTGTCCTGAGACTGACCTTTATCCAAGGAATAAATTAGTCAATGTTATCGCCTATTATGTCGGCTTTCGTAAACTTCTCGCGAATTTTCGGCATCTTGTGAAGTGCGACACATTTACCGACCGCTATGTATTGAATAACAATATCACAATTTTCAAGAGACGGCGAAGATAAATATATATATATGCATTCAGTCGGGTTTGAAATTATGTTAATAGAGTTCACCAGTCTCATGTCAGTTTGTTCGAACTATAGTTAATGGTAGGCGTTGGGGCAACAAGGAGATTCAGAATCGCTAAAATCGTTCAAACGACACCCTCTCTGGAATGAAAAGTCGAATTGGGCAAAATACTTGATGGGAAAAATTTGGGAGACATATGAATTCAGACGTTTCAAACCATTCTGCTATCCAAGATGGTTGTCACAGTGGCCATCTTGAAAAACTCCAAACTACATCTCACGTATGGTCAGTCGCATTTTGTTGATTTTTTTAACATATATAGTAATCGCAGATAATATTGGCGGGGCGGGACACGGCAGCTCAGATGCTGTCAATACACGTGAAATTCGCTGAGTTTTCAAGAAAATTCGGTAGAGGGCCTTTCGCGTGATTTTAGCAAGCGACCATATACACCGTAGCATTGCTTTTGTTGCAGCTGAATTCACAAGATCGGGTGACTTGACTTACCTTTCAGTTAACAGAGTATTCGACTGCCAGGTGCAAACAATAGCTCCACACTGCAAAACTATACAGCCCCACTCTGCACCAATCTCATCTCATTCTGAATCCTAAACAGATTGAACCGTTATAAGTTAATCAGGAACATCAATGCAGCTTGCATATTCAGAATTGCTAGAGGCAATGTGATGGCCAAAAATACTCAATGTAATACAGTAAAATTCCGCTATAAAGACGGCCTTAAATTAAGACTAATTCTTTTTTTAAAAGCTTATTTAGCATGTTGCCGCTATTTTTAGCTCACCAGAGCGGAAGGCTCCTGGGGATCTTATAGAATAGGCAGTTTGTGTCTGTGTCGTCGTCCTCGTATGTCGTGTTCAAACGACATCTCCTCCGAAGCCGCTAGGCCGATTGGGCCTAAATTTCATCTGTAGCATCTTTGGGTTGGGGGATTGAAAGTTTTTTTTTTTTTTTTTTTATGAAATTCGGCTGATTAGTTAGGTTGCTATGGCAACTAAGAGTTTCCATAGCCTTATAAAGGGGAACATGGAAAATGGCATTTACTGCCAAGCCTCTGCAGATATTTTGACAAAACCTCAAAAAATGTTCCCTCGGCCCCCGCCCATAGGGGCTTGAAGAAATATATGGGCTGCATGATGCTTCCACGCAGAGCTGAATTCGGCCCGCACACTAGTACTGGTAAACCGCTTAGAGGATCTAAGCCTGTCCAGGAACCGTGGTGCGAGGCGGACCTTCCATGCTAATAAACCCTACTGGTTTCATTTGGCGACAGGACTTGAGATGTCATTTCATCTCAATGTCGGGTAAAAGTCCCACAAAATTGGAAGCAACGTCTCCAAAATGACCTTTATAGTGTTGACGGGGACGTTAAACCTCAAATCAAACAAAACAAAATGTTCCCTAGGCAATCTACTATCTGCCATATGATTTTAGGCCTACTGCTCATTTGTATCGGTTGCTTTTGTTGCAGCTGAATTCACAAGATCGGGTGACTTGGCATACCTTCTTGTTAACAGAGTATTCGACTGCCAGATGCAAACAATAGCTCCACCCTGCAAAACTATACAGCCCCACTCTGCACCAATCTCATCTCATTCTGAATCCTAAACAGATTGAACCGTTATAAGTTAAGCAGGAACATCAATGCAGCTTGCATATTCAGAATTGCTAGAGGCAATGTGATGGCCAAAAATACTCAATGTAATACAGTAAAATTCCGCTATAAAGACGGCCTTAAATTAAGACTAATTCTTTTTTTAAAAGCTTATTTAGCATGTTGCCGCTATTTTTAGCTCACCAGAGCGGAAAGCTCCTGGGGATCTTATAGAATAGGCAGTTTGTGTCTGTGTCGTCGTCCTCGTATGACGTGTTCAAACGACATCTCCTCCGAAGCCGCTAAGCCGATTGGGCCCAAATTTCATCTGTAGCATCTTTGGGTTGGGGGATTGAAAGTTTGTGTTTTTTATGAAATTCGGCTGATTAGTTTGGTTGCTATGACAACTTAGAGTTTCCATAGACTTAAAATGGGGAACATGGAAAAATGGCATTTACTGCCAGGCATCTGCAGATATTTTGACAAAACCTCATAGAAATGTTCTTTAGGCAATCTACTATCTGCCATATGATTTTAGGCCTACTGATCATTTGTATCGTTTGCCATGGAAACCAAAATGAATAAAATAGACAAAAAAAAATAAAATAAAATAAAATAAAAAATCTTCTCCTCAGAAACCGTATGCTCTATGAGGATGAGAGTTTATGGAAATATTCACCATATTTGCCTTTACAGGTTTTGTGTTTTTATGACATTCGGCTCTTTAGTTTAGTTGCTATGGCAACTTAGATTTTCCATAGACTTATAATGGGGAAAATTGAAAAATGGCATTAACTGCCAAGCCTTTGTAGATATTTTGACAAAACTTTCATAGAAATGTTCCTTGAGTAAGCTTCTCTCAGCCATATGCTTTTATGTCAACCTGGGGGTCCCGTAGATAGTGCCGGGGCCATGTCCCGCCCCCTCCACTTCATAAAATGCCTTATATCTCAGAAACCTTACAGATCCCGACCCCTTAACCATATATATTCTTGTTCCTTATGATAAGATGCATTAAGTGCCACCATTCTGGGGTCCCTCGGATGCGCTGGGGACATGCCCTACCCCCTCCACTTCATAAATGCCATTTATCTCGTAAATATTCTTGTTCCTTATGATAAGACGCACTCAGTGACATCAACCTGGGGGTCCCCCGGGATGTGCAGGGGCCATGCCAAACCCCCTCCATTTTATAAAAGGCCCAATATCCCAGAAACCTTACAGATCCCCACCCCTAAACCATATATATTCTTGTTCCTTATGATAAGTCACATTCAGTGACACCAACCTGGGGGACACCCGGGATATACCGGGGCAATGACCAACCCATCCACTTCATAAAAAGCCAAATATTCGAGAAAACTTACAAACCCCACCCCTAAACCGTATATATTCTTGTTCCTTATGATAAGATGCCGGCCCCCGCCCAAAGGGGCTTGAAGTTTATTAGCATGGACGGTCCGCCTCGCACCTCGGTTCCTGGACAGGCTTAGATCCTCTAAGCGGTTTACCAGTACTTGTGTGCGGGCCGGATTCAGCTCTGCGTGGAAGCATCATGCAGCCCATATATTTCTTCAAGCCCCTATGGGCGGGGGCCGAAATACTTTTGAAGGGACTTTCAAACAGAGCTTCCTCCCCTGAAGGTGTACGAATACCCCAAATTAAATAAGATAACCCAACAATAGTGAACACTCATCCCCCTAAACAAATTCAATTATACATGAACACTCATGTTTTGTTTGTTGTTTGAATCGAGGTTTAACGCCACCGTCAACACTATTTAGGTCATTTTAGAGACGTTGCTTCCAATTTCGTGAGACTTTCACCCGGTAATCTACCTTAGTAGTCCATATAAACCTATGTTGTGGGTATTCATTTTTTTTTAAGTTTTTTTTTTCTACTGCTCTATCCTATCTTTCCCTTTTCTACTACCCCATCTCAGAAGCCTCCGTGGTGTAGTGGTTACGCTACTCGCCTTGTAAACCAGGGATCGCAGGATCGATCCCGGGCTTCTCCAGACTTTCGGATGAGTCTTTAAACCGAGGTTCCGTCTCCGTATGACCTTAGCTGTTGGTGGGACGTAAAACTCAAACACTTTCTCTCTCTCTCACTACCCCCATCTCTTAGGAGGAGACGGCTTGAGATGGATGAGGATTCGTTCGTTAACCCATCGACTGATGTCAGATACTGTCGCTGGGCACGCTGACTAAGTACTGCCGCTAACCGCATAGAAGGCCAACGCCTGTGGTAAACGGTCTGACATGACATTAGCTGTTGAATGGGCTGTAAATCCACAACAAACAACACAAATGTTTAAAAAATACAGGACAAACGGAACTATTGCGGGAGTGAGGGTTGAGAATCAGAATCAGAATTGTTACAATGGTGATACGTCAAATGACATTCATACACCAGGAAGTGGGGTGAGGTGGGAAGCTTCAGTCTTTGGAGTTGAAATGAATATTTACCCTTGTACCCTTCGCTTCTCTCAATTTCAACGCAGATAGCGGTTTGCATGGAGGAATTATAGCAATATTATGTCATGATGACGGCTTAGCGCGTAAAGCCCCATTACGATAACTCGTCCTTGTGCATTCTTATACACATTACGATAGCTCGTCCTTGTGCATTCTTATACACATTACGATAACTCGTCCTTGTGCATTCTTATACACATTACGATAACTCGTCCTTGTGCATTCTTATACACATTACGATAACTCGTCCTTGTGCATTCTTATACACATTACGATAACTCGTCCTTGTGCATTCTTATACACATTACGATAACTCGTCCTTGTGCATTCTTATACACATTACGATAACTCGTCCTTGTGCATTCTTATACACATTACGATAACTCGTCCTTGTGCATTCTTAAACACATTACGATAACTCGTCCTTGTGCATTCTTATACACATTACGATAACTCGTCCTTGTGCATTCTTATACACATTACGATAACTCGTCCTTGTGCATTCTTAAACACATTACGATAACTCGTCCTTGTGCATTCTTATACACATTACGATAACTCGTCCTTGTGCATTCTTATACACATTACGATAACTCGTCCTTGTGCATTCTTAAACACATTACGATAATTCACCAGTGCGACAAAGTGCATTTTTCACATCTCCAAAATGGCTATTAATCTGATGAAAATCCGTGATATTTTTCTTATAAATGCTCAAAACATAGGTTGTGGGTGCTCGTTAGAACCGCCTCAATGAGACGGTTCTAACGAGTACCCACAACCTATGTCTTGGAACAGAAATTAAAAAAATAATATTTCCCCCTGTAAACCCCCGTTTTCTCTATACAAAGTGGGCTTTAGTGGGGTCTTCATTTCACGTGATGATATCCAAAACTGTATTTTTTCTTATGATTTTTTTTTGTGATATTTTCCTTATTTAGACACCAAACATAGGTTGTTGGTGCTCGTGAGAATCGCCTAATTGGGGGAGTTCTTACGAGTATGAAAACAAAAACATATGTATAGGAGCAGAAATCTCGTTAAACCCCAGTTTTCCCAATATAAAGTGGGGTTTACGGGGGTGTTCATTTCACGGACTTGTTATAATAATTCCAAGCTATAATAAAGAATATCACGATTCAGTTTTGAGGGCTCAACAACAATATGACACAAGAGCAGAAGAAAAAATGGAGGCCCGATTACGGGCATGGGTAGGAAGATAATTCAAGCCGTGCAAACTACAACAGTATAAAAGAAGATAGTTTCTGTGTTTTCCGCAATAGATTGGAAATTATGACGGCCAATTATTGGGGTCCCAGATCCAATATTGAGCCCTTTTATAAATTGAGGGCATTGATGAAGATTTCGCCCCAGGAAACCAAAGTTTCTATTTGCCTTATTACACATGTTGCTAATGTGTGTATTCAATCTCAAATCGTGTGTGGTTGTAAAACCAAGGTATTTCGGATGCAACCCACATTCTCGAGGGCCGTTTCCTCCAAGGTGTAAGAAGCCTCAATTTCATTGGTTCTCTTCCTAGTTATCTGAATAATATTGCATTTATCGGGCTGAAATATCATGCCCCATGTTTGTGCCCAACATCCTTGTCTATCAATATCATTCCGGAGTTTCGTTGAGTCCTCTGTCTCTTATTTCCCGCTGGCAAACACATTCGTCTTATTATTGAGTTAATATCAGTGGAAACTTCACGAATGTGCAGGAAGAATAACAGTGGACCAAGAATAGTCCCTTGTGGGGCCGCAAACAAAACTGGCGCCTACTCCGAAGATTCACCATAAACAACAACTTGCTGTTTTCTGTAGCAAAGAAAGGAATCTATCCATTTGAGAGTCTTTCCCCTAATATCCTAGCCAAATAATTAGGATTTCAGGAGCTCATGAGGAGGCGGGGAGCCTTCTCAAAATCCTGAGTGAAAGTGTACACCTGTGTGCCCATTGAACAGGGGTTAGCATCACATACAAAGCAACTAGGACATTAGTATTGCTTAGACTTAATTTGGCTTTTGCATCCAGGCAGACAAAGGATAATACATACGAAACACAGGATCTCCCTCAGTTAAGGTATGCATTGGCGGTTTGGATTTCCAATGTTATTTCGGATTCAACTGGTTGACACGGTCAAGAAGACAGCAATCAAGATTGTCAACAATGGTGATTCCAACATATTGGCGTAGTTAGAGAGATGCCGTGACAGCCTCATTGGATATTTGGCCACACTGAACTTCATCTTCCACTCGGGCTCCCAATGTGCTAGCCTATCCAGGTTATATAGAAGAATGAGACAGCCAGAAGAATATACAGGACGTAGTCATCAGCAACAACGGATAGGTGAATTGATAGAATCACGGAGGTCATTAATAAACACCAAGTAAAGGACCGACCCTTGAGGTACACCATAAAAAAGGGACGGAGACTTTAAATAGCTTTCGCTTGGCCATTTGGAACAAGCTACTTGTTGCGAGCGCACAGAGAACGAACGATGCGCTAATCAACCCTTGAGTGGAACATCTTATCACGTAGAAGATTTATTGATAAGTATTTCCTTTCTCTTACCGAGAGGCAGCGACTTAAATCCGCAGTGCCCTTTTATCCCTGGTAACACCTGCTATTGAACTCCATTTCCGTGTTTGAAAGGTCAAAGGTAAAGACAGCGGGTTTCGATTGTATATCTAAACGGAACGTAACAATCTTTTACACACCTTGCCATGAAATAAAAGGTAAAAAACAACAACAACATAGTAGCCCAGGTGTTACTTAGGACAATTCGATGGACCGTCTATAGCACAAGCATTAGCTTTTACAAGCAACCCAAGTCTACGCTAAGTACACATTTAATTTGTGATGTTATAGCATTGCAAAGTCAAAAAACAAAGCTGTTCATGTGTATGCTGTATTAGTGTGTCAGTAAATATGGAAACTTGTATAATAGTCAAAGAGTCCATTTAATATATAAACAAAACTACCAATCTTGTACTATGACAAATTAGTTGAACAGATACATCTACTTTCACATTGAAGGTTAACCTTATTCCAAGCCAGCCATCTATCACTTTTTTAAAATTTGAAAACAAACGTATCAGCTCATTGGTTTGTACAGTCTTGGCTATGATGCTATAGGCCCTCGGTTCGATTGTCGACAGTGGTAATAAAATTGCTGTTTCCGAGCGTGTTCCACTGGCATCATTCCACAAAGTGCATCGTCCTTCGAATTGGGGCGTTAACTGGAACCACCCTCACACCCAGTGCAGGGAGAACCATCCCATGTGCACTTTAAAGATCCCTACCGTAATTACATGATTACTGTGTTGGCTTTTACCCTGCAAATCTCGAGTGTTCATAATGTTCATCTGCGAGAACTGGTCAAATAGTACCGATAACAGAAATAGTGGAAGGAAACAAAGCGAAACAAAAAAATGAGCCAGCGCACGACAAAACCTACAATAAAACATGTGCGCCCTACGAAGACTCAGATCAGCCTACGCAGCCATATAGTCTAGCCAGAGACTTCTCTTGCTGCATGAAGGAGCATTGAGCCCTTAGTTATCCTTAGAGCGCACAACGAAGACTCTGATCAGACTGTGCGGATGCGCAGGCTGATCCGAGTCTTCGTTGGACGCACATGTCTTATTGTAGGTTCTGTCATGCGCCGGCTCAAATTGTCTGTACCGTATTATGGGAGGGAAGTCAACATCATGTGAACCCAGAAACGTGTTTATTTTGTAAGCGAAGAGGGTGTGATAAACTAACGGAATAATTCCGTTCAATGCTTTAGTAATTACGACAAATAACACCGATGACCGATTAACAGAATATAATTTTCAGCCTATGTTTTATATCCCTGGCATCTGGCCCCCGCCCATCGGGGCTTGAAAAAATACATGGGCTGCATGATTCTTCCACGTAGAGCTAAAACCGGCCGCACACGAGTACTGGTAAACCGCTTAGAGGAGGCAAAGCGGTGCGAGTCGGACCGTCCATGCTTATAAACCCTTTTGGTTTGATTAGGCGACAGGGCTTGAGGTGTCATTTCATCTCAATGTCGGGTAAAAGTCCCACAAAACTGGAAGCAACGTCTCCAAAACGACCTTAATAGTGTTGACGGGGACGTTAAACCTAAAATCAAACAAACACAAACAATACACGTCAATTCGCGGGGAAAGCTACCTGTACATGTATGTATTTGGCCGGACCATTACGCAAACACGCCTAAACAAACACATTGCCACCTTTATCGCCGAAAAAATGAAAATTTTATGATGAAAAATTGTGATATTTTTCTTATTTCTGCTCACAATATAGATTGTGGGCACTCGTTAGAACCGCCTCATCGAGGCGGTTCTAACGAGTACCCACAATTTATATTTTAGAGCAGAAATAAGAAAAATAAGGTTTACCCCCCGGAAACCCCAGTTTTACTATATAAAAGTGGGGTTCAAGGGGGGTAAAAATTACATAGGCGTGGTTTCGTGATGCATACCAATTTTATAGTTTTGACATTTTGACACAAATGGTCACCTAGATAACGCACGACCCTAATAAATGCATAGCGAATGCACAGAAATCCAAAATAAGGCATTTTGGTGTCTTTGGAAATGGAATTCTGCTCTAGAGCTTACTAAACGGCATAGACACCAGTGAAGCTAATAGTACTGCCTTGGAAAAGTAAATAAAACCGAGTTAATAGCTCACCAGAGCCGAAGGCTCCAGGGAGAAGCTTAAAGGATCCACTGTAGTCCACCATCTGTCGTCGGCTTCTGTGGTCCACCATCCATCGTCGGCATCGTCAACATTTCTGTTAAGTATCTCCTCTAAAATGTCTAGAACAGTTCAAACCAAATAAGATGTGGAACTTCGTGGGGTATAAATATTTCTTTGTACAGTATGGCTCACATATACAAGACGACAGCTGTGGTGACAATCGAACGTTTCCGCATGCTTCATCATAGTACAGATTATATTCCTATTTCCAATGAAATCATTCAGCAAGTTTTTATGTCTTTAAAAGCAAATGAAATACTGTTCAGATAATCGTCGTAGAGCGTAAGCTGTCTTGCGACATAAAGTGATGCTCTTTAAGAGTTTTTTTTTATAAAATCTCTATCTGTTGTTCACCCATTTCTAAAGGCATTTTATATATAAAAAGGCAGTATTTAGTTCCACCCAATTAATGCCATCCACCATTAATCAATGTACGACGACCCCATTGTTCATACAAAATATTCCATGAAAACGTTGAAATATGCATTCAAAGCTGTTATAATGTTTATTGATAAAACATGAGAATTAAATGCTCGGCGGGCCGTTTCGGTTTTTTTCAAACACCTATCCTTGTTAGACATTTCGAAAACACGCCTATACAAATACATTGTAAACTTTAACGCTGAAAAAACGAAACTTTTAAGATGAAAAATTGTGATATTTTTCTTATTTCTGCTCAAAATATAGATTGTGGGTACGCCTCATCGAGGCAGTTCTAACGAATATCCACAATCTATATTTTAGAGTAGAGATAAGAAAATCAGGTTTACCCCTCTAAACCCCAGTTTTACAATATAAAAGTGGGGTTAAAAGGGGTCAAAATTGTATAGGAGTGTTTTCCTGATGGTTTTTATATTGAGTTTTGGGGCGTTTTTGTCACAATTTACCAATGAAATCGTAAGTTTTGCAAAACAACTATCCATGGTTGTTAGATCATTGCACAAAAAAAATTTCCGGGTCCCTCGGACGGTATCGGAATACTCGGCTTAGCGGGCTTGTATTCAAACAGCTTCCTCGGGCCCCGACAAATGTTTGTAGATTAAAACAAGAAAACGCCAAATGACATTATGGACGGGTTTTTGAAAAAAGGTTAACCAAAAGGTAAACCGGGACGCGGACGCCCGGCCGCCCGCACGGACATCGCTATTCTAAAGGACGGAATTTTTCCTTGAAAAACCCGTCCAAAAAGCTATGGGAGATCCATATATTAACATGAAAACTCCGTGAATATACCCGTCATGACGTGGCATTGACATTGATGCGACGTTCTCTGCGCCTTGTTCCTTCGCTGGGCTTCTCTTTTAACCCATTCAGTACCAGAAAGCCCTAAAGAGGTTCCTTGGCAAACAGTGCAGGGCCAGATCAGACGCCGCACAACGCGGCGTCTGATCAGGGCCTACACTGTTTGCAAAATGTTAAGCCATTTCCCAATTAAACTTTGAAGAAAATACAACCTGACACACCTAAATTTTGAACTGTACTCCTGCTATATATATGGAGGAAGATTCCATTTGATACAAAAAGGGTTAAAACGTCGACACTAAGTTACTGGAGTGTTAACTTCCGAACCACACTTAATTGCTTGACACCACCCATCGACAGCTGAGCCCAACATAACAATGTCTCGCTACTAATAAGTACAAACGGTTCACAGCACCTATCTATCTTCTTTGTAAAATGTATCAATCTTACCCTAAATTGTATCAATTTTACCCTAAGATTGTGAAAGCACTGTAATTATTGTACAATCTTTCTCTCATATATCATCGGGAATATGTGTAACGGCCGTTTCTCATGACAAAACGGGTCATTTGAAATAACTGTTACGTGTAAGTAAGTACCTAGTACTATGTACCTTAGGAGGGGATAATCTTCATCTTCCCATGGTGCTCTATCGTTTACTCCTCGAAAATTCCCTATCATTACAAATACACGCCTATACAAATACACTGTAAATTTTACCGCCGTAAAAATGAAAAAAAAAAAAAAAATAATAATAAATAACACGAAAAACTGTGACATTTTTCTTATTTCTGCTCAAAGTATAGATCGTGGGTACACGTTAGAACCGCCTCAATGAGGCGGTTCTAACGGGTACCCACAATCTATATTTTAGAGCAGAAATAAGCAAAATGAGGTTTACCCCTGTAAACCCCAGTTTTACTGTATAAAAGTTGGGTGCAATGGGGTCAAAATTATATAGGCATGTTTTCGTGATGCTTCGCAAACAGTCGTTACAATAACACATCCGTGTGGCATATTGCATTCTGTCATATCTAAAATTAAGAACAAACATTTTTTTCTGATTAAAATCTGTCACATTTTTTCTTATTTGTACTCTAAACATAGGTTGTGGGTGCTCGATAGAACCGCCTCAACGAGGCGGTTCTAACGAGTACCCACAACCTATGTCTTGGAGCAGAAATGAGCAAATTATGCACAGCCCTGTAAACCCCAGTTTTCACCATATAAAGCGGGGTTTAGGGTGATATTCATTTTACGGACTTGTTTAAATGATGCGGTAGATCAAGATCAGACGCCATCTGATCAGGATCTACGTTGTCATACAGTTTGTGAATTGAATAAAATATATATTATATCAAGTAATTTAATTGGTTAATAGTCAGAAATGGGTGTGGCTAACTTAATTTATTCAGCAATAAAAAGTTAAAGGGAAAGTGATACGCATTCAAGGGATGCAACTGATGATTTGTTTTGTTTGTTTGATTTGAGGTTTAACGTCCCCGTCAACACTGTAAAGGTCATTTTGGAGACGTTGCTTCGAATTTTGTGGGACGTTTACCCGACATTGAGATGAAATGACATCTCAAGCCCTGTCGCCCAATGAAACCAATAGGGTTTATAAGCTTGGACGGGCCGACTCGCACCACTTTGCCTGGGCAGGCTTAGATCCTCTAAGCGGTTAACCAGTACTCGTGTGCGGGTCGGATTCAGCTCTGTGTGGAAGCATCATGCAGCCCATATATTTCTTCAAGCCCCGATGGGCGGGGGCCATGCAGCTGATGAAGATAATAAATCTTAATAAATACATGTAAAATCAACGTATCAAATATGTCATGGTGAGCAATTTTTCGTTTAGAGACATAACCCATTTTGGAGCGACACGATGTACAATAAAGCAAGATTTGTAACATAGCACACCTATGTAGGTAATGGATAGCATAGGAACTGTGATTTATTATGCTACAAGTCACGGTGCGAAAGAGCTTAGCGCGAAAATCCGCCGTTTTATGACGTAACTCGACGGTTCTATGACGTTAGACGGTGGCATAAATGTGCTGGGTACAGTCAATAATTTTGGCGGAATGTCTTCTACAATCGAGGTAGGCTGTACGAAATCACGCCTATATAAAGTTGATCCCCTTAAATCCCACTTTTATAAAGTAAAACTGGGGTTTGTAGGGGTATACATTATTTGTCTTATTTCAGCTGCGGGTACTCATTAGAACCGCCTCGATTTCTGCTCAAAAACATAAATTGTGGGTACTCATTAGAACCGAGTGAGTGAGTGTTTGAGTTTTACGTCCCAACAACAGCTAAGGTCACACGGAGACGGGACCTCGGTTTAAAGACTCATCCGAAAGTCTGGAGGAGCCCGGGATCGATCCTGCGACCCCTGGTTTACAAGGCGAGTAGCGTAACCACTACACAACGGAGGCTTCTGCAACAAACCACTGCTGCAGGTGACTCCGAAGTTATAAAAACTTTTTTCTATAATCAACTCATTTGAGTAAGATTTGTCCTGCTCACAAATTTTAAAATCCCTCCGTCCGTCCGCAGAGGTTCTTTTTTTTTTTGGGGGGGGGGGGGGGTCGACTGTGTTTTCACTCGAGATAAGCACAGTAGCTTTTGGTTGGTGATATCCGCTTGGCTATCACTGATCAGAGTGAAATCCAGTTAACGACAATGTATAGAATATAGCCGCGCTGTTTTTATCGCTGAGAGGATAGAGTGACGGTTATCTATAGAATCTGGATTGAAATCATGTCTTTGTTTTGTAAAACAATGTAGACCCAGTCCACATCCTATGGATCTTGCAGTACAGGGTTAAACGAAACAGTCTAAATCCCCGTTCAGCACCACTGTCAAAGCCACCCACCAGTGCTGCAAGCGCTTTAGCTTTATAACGGTCACCTTGTAGAGGAACGTTTGGCTGAATGTGCTTTATAAACATTTGACTATATACATTAAATGAAATAAAACCCAGACATCATATGGGTCCCGTCGAGCGATTTTGGTACTTATCGCATATGCGAGCAGCGAAGGTTCAGGCGAGCCTGCGCATCCGCGCAGTCTCGCCAGAACCTTCGCTGCTCGGTCATACTAGCAGTGAATCAAGAGGAGCCTTCAGACAGAAAGCCATATCCCTGGCCCCTCTGAATGGCTGGGCATGCGCAGTTAAAATTTGTCATGACGGAATGCTCGAAGACACACATTCGCTTGGCGGGGCTCATATCTAATTTAAACACCATTGAAGCGAACCGAAAGAATTATCATAGCACGACCACACAGAATGGTCGTCCTCTCTTTAGCAAACCTTGGGCATCTCTGATTACTAACGATATTTTATCAAGCCAGTAAAGAATGCAAGACCAACGTCGGGCCGACATCGATACGACGTAGCAACGTCGAATCGATGTCGACCCGAGATTGGTCCGATGTTTTGTAATGGCTGGGCTTTACAGCTCGTAAGTAGGCCGAGGAATTTGTTATGTGATGCGACACATAATGGGTCAAATAACCAACAATGGCGAGCAAAATGTTATCATCTTCCAAATAAATGGTTCCAAGGTCACTGAACCTTTTATATACAGCGGCCATAAATTTCAACAATACCAAATGTAATTACCCGTGAAATCAATTTCGTTCATCTTCGACAACAACAAAAAATATCGTATGAATCTACTAATCCCACACATTAAACTTCTTACACCATTACTGAGCCCAAAGCCAGACTCAGAAAAAATCATTTTGCAGTTGAAGCGAAATTTCCTGCTAGAATTATTACAACCGCACCCCTCTCAAATCACACGAATACCACTGCGATATTGAAGAAAAAACTGTTTTAATACCACTGTATTATTCTTATTAGTATTGGTCAGGTCAGGCTCGTTCCTGCTACTGGTAACATTTACGCCAGTTAAACCTGTTGCTTGCGGGCAGATGGAACTCGATACCCCGGGAGGGCAACCCATCTAGGAGTTGCTAGATCTCTAAATAAAGCTAGCTTGGGTAGATTGAATCCGTAGCCTTGGTTGGCAATCCACCTAGGGTTATAGGTCCTTAAACAAAACCTAGCCGGAGTAGATGGAACCCATAGCCTTGGTTGGCAATCTATCTAGGAGTTGCTAGATCTGTAAACAAAGCTAGCTTGGGTCGGTGGAACCAGTAGCCTTGGTTGGCAATCCACCTAGGGTTGTAGGTATTATAACAAAACCTAGCCTTGGTAGATGGAACCCATAGCCTTGGTTTGCAATCCATCTAGGAGTTGGTAGGTCTCGTCTCTAAACAAAACCCAGCTTGGCACATTCATTGAGTTGTCGGATACTTGAATGTGCTGAGCTATATTTAACGACCTACAAGGTAGATGGAGCCCTTAAGCCCTGTCGAAAATATGTCTAGGAGAATACAGTTGGGGCGGAAGAAATCATTTCTCTGATTCAACAACCCAAACGGCGATGCAGCAGCATGTCGAGGAACATGAAGAGCATGGCAACGCACAAAAGAAGTCATGGTCATCCACTGCATCCTGGCTTAGCTCCAGATATCTCGACACTGTCATGCCAGTGGATTCAGCTATGTCAGGAAGAGAAAGTGAGGTTGACCAATTCACAGCGCATGCCATCTTTATTATATACATACTGTCATTGCAATCACATGCATGCAATCGACTCAAAAAGCCCTGTGGCGATTGGCGAGCGGCGAAGCAAAGGTGGGAATACACTGAGAGCTGTAGTTGAGGGTGGCTTGTTTAAGGACCTATAACCCTTTCCGTAAGACTGAAGCATTATGGAGTGACTGAGCAGACTTTTTAGGATTGCACTGCTCACCCTCTTAGCATAGGGAAGGAGCTAGGAAAGGTGCCCTAAGCAATAGCCTGCTTCAAAACCCTTGGCTGGTTAACCGCAATCAGCAGGAATCCAATTTAGCGGTCAAACATGAAAGAAGATGATGAAGGAGATACCTTTGAAAATCGGCGGATGGAATGAGCGCTGGCTCAGACAGACCACAGCGAAGAAAAGCTGTAATTGGTAAACGTAATAGTTTACAGAGGAAGGGCAAATAAAAGAAGCTGGTGCTGGTTACATTTTCTTCTGGAGTGGACGCAAAAAAAAAAGAAGAGCGGCTTGAAGCAGAAGTAGGTTTCGCCATCAAATCACATCTTGTCATCATGATCTCAACACTTCCAAAAGGCATACATGACCACGTGATGACGCTGGGACTAGCCGCATCTGGTAAGAGGCACGCAAATATTGAAAGTGCCTATGCACCCGCAATGACCAACCCAGATGAGGGCAAAGACAAGTTCTATGATGAGCTAGATCTGTGATTTCTGCTACACCCCGGGGGACACACTCATCATCCTTGGAGACTTCCATGCTAGAGTTGGCACCGACCACCAAACCTAGGAACGAGTGATAAGGACTGAAGGGTTAGGAAAGTGCAATAACAATGGCCTCCTCCTTTTGGGGAGATTGCAGAGCATGAACTGCTGATTACTGACGCAGTTTTCCGTCTGTCAACCCGCAACAAGACTTCAAGGATGCATCCTCGCTCAAAACACTAGCATCTCATTCAGTATGTGTCATAGTAAAAAAGAAGGACACACAGGAAATCAGAGTGACAAAGACTATGTGTGGTGCAGACTGCTGGAAGGATTACAACCTTCTTGTAAGCAAACGCAACCTGCGCATTCAGCCTGCACGGCGACCACAAGGCAAGAAAGTACCCAGAGCATTGATGTCTCCAAGCTGAAACAAGACAGGAAGAGGCAAGCCTTAGCCTTCGCCCATGACATCTGCAACATATTCATGTCGAACTATTACGGACATCCAGGTAACTGATGTCGGTTAAAGTTAATACATAGATTTATATAGGAACTTGATAATTATTTCCGCATAAAATAAAAACTTATAAGAATATCTTTTCTGTGCAAGCGGCTGATGATTTTACATTCTTTTTCAATTATCCACATATATTTTTAATGAAATTTTATGAACAACTTTCTAGTCCTTTTTACATATATTTGGAAGCACCCACTAAATGTATAGAATATATAGTAAAACTATTGATTACACCGACAAAAACTGATGAATTTCTTTTCATAACTTTTTTGTAAATTGTTATTTCTTTTCTGTGCCAGCGGAAGTAAAATTGCAAATTTATTGTGAACACGCCCATATACATTTTGTAAAATAAAAATGAAAATAATTTGGTCCTTTTTGAAAATGAAATACACTGCCCCCTTTTTCTATTTCCAGTTTACCTTGGTCACCTAGGAAACCATGGCTAGGAGCTGTGGGAGATAACCATTTATTTTCTGTGTTGTACGCGTTAATTCCCTTCATTATCAGCATAGCTGAGAAAGCCCGTGTCCGTATAAGTCCGGTATGGTACCAGCAATATAAGGTTTGGAAGGTCCGTTATGCAAATCGAAACAGATGATGATGATGATTATGATGATGATGATGATGAAAATAATGTTGATGGATAAAAAGATTTTCCGGTCACCCATCCAGGTACTAACCACAATATGTGTTGCTTAACTTCTACAACAGAAAAAGTATCTTGTTTTCCAGTGTATTGTAACCGGTTACTTGGACGGCGAAAAAAATCCTTTATAAACCGGAGAAAGGAAAGTGTACCCCCTCGATTATTGTTCTAAGTAAATAAAAAAGGAAACTATGTGTCCACTGTCAGTTTGGCTACTTAACTAAGTTAAATTTGGAAGCTCATAACCTTTTAAAAAGCATTAAAAATCTAACTTTTTGGCTAAAAATATCAATATCTATCAATAGATCTACTTTCATTTTCTTTGGCAACAACAAAAAAAAAACCCTCTAGATTTGACGTCATCATTGCTCGACTGACGTATTCCTAACAAAAAATACTATGCATAATATGATGTCATTACAGACTCCTTTTTTTCTTAAATGAGCCTGCGCATGGCAAAATCCACAAATGGGAAATATTTTACGGAGCTACAATACACAGTCCTTGTTTCATTTTTTTGTCAAAACCATTAAGAAAACGCTCCTATTCAAATATATTAAAACTTTTAGCACTGAAAAAACTTAAAAACTTTCAGCTAAAAACTTCGGATAATTTTCATACTTCTGCCCAAGAATAGAGTGTGGGTACACATTAGAACCGCCTAAACAGGGCGGTTCTAACGAACACCCACAATCTATGCATTTGAGCAAGAACGAGAAAAATAATGTATACCCCGTTGGCCTCTATTTTACTTTAGAAAAGTTTGATATGTTCAGTGGGTGGGGGGTGGGGGGGGGGGGTGGGGTCGCAGAATGACAAAGGCGTGCTTTCGTGATGCATACATGTACATTTCGGGTACTACTTAGACCCACCCATCACGTGAATAAGTCCGTGAAATGAACACCCCCTTAACCCCAATTTATATGGAGAAAACTAGGGTCTACTGGGGGTACTCATTATTTTTCTTATTTCTGCTCCAAGACATAGGCTGTGGATGCTCGTTAGAACCGCCTCATTCAGACGGTTCTAATGATTACTCACAACCTATGTTTGCAGGGAACATACTGAGAAAAATGCCACGGATTTTCACCATAAAAGAGCCATTTTGGAGATGTGAAGCAATGCACTTTGTCGCACGGGTATGTTTTCGTAATGACAATAATGCCTTCTTCTAACGAGCTCCTTTAAAGTATGTAGGTTTCATTACGACAGCAAGTCCGTGTAACGTATACACTTGTAAACTTTATAACTAATATTGCCGTTAGTACCTGGATGGCGGACCGCAACCGCAATTTTTTTTTTATCCGTCAACATTATTATTATTATTATTTTCATCATCATCGTCATCATTTGTTTCGATTTGTTTCCCCGCTTCTGTTTCCATGCATTTGTGCAATGTCTTAGGCCCGTTTGCGGGGTCTGATCCTTAAATTCCCGTGCTAAAAGCAAACAATGTAGACCCTGATCAGACGCTGCGTTTTGCGGGGTCTGACCTTTAAATTCCCGTACTGAAAGCAAAGAAGGTAGACCCTGATCAGACGCTGTGTTTTGCGGGGTCTGACCCTTAAATTTTCGTACTGAAAGCAAACAATTTAGACCCCGACCAGACACTCTGTGTTTTGCGGCGTCTGACTCTTCAATTCCTGTACTGTAAGCAAACAATGTAGAACATAATCAGACGCTGTGTTTTGCGGCGTCTGACCCTTAATTTTCTGTACTGTAAGCAAACAAAGTAGGCTCTGATCAGACGCTGTGTTTTACGGCGTTTGACCCTTAAATTCCTGTACTGTAAGCAAACAATGTAGACCCTGATCAGAGGCGTGTTTTGCGGCGTCTGATCCTTAAACTTGAAAGATCTTACATACGACGCACAGCGGAGACTGATCAGCCAGCGCATTCAGGGCGATTAGATACGCTGGCCGCCTATGTTCCATCGCGAGAACACGCATATATAAGTTTGACCCCGTTAAACCCCACAGTTATAAGTAAACCTGGGATTTACAGGGGTATATTTTATTCTTCTAATTCCTGCTCAAAACCATTGATTGTAGGTACCCCTTAGAACCGCCTCATCGGGCGGTTCTAATGAGTACACACAATATCTGTTTTCTAGCAGAAATAAGAAAAAGAAAAAAAAAAACACTGGGATTTAGAGGGGTTGTACATTATTTTTCTTCAAAAATATGATTTGTGGGTACACATTAGAACCGTCTCACCGAGGCGACAATAACCAGTACACACAATCTCTGTTTTGAGCTCAAAACATAGACTGTGAGTACACGTTAGAATCGCCTCATCGGGACAGTTCTAATGAGTAAACACAATCTAAGTAGCTCAAAACACAGATTGTGAGTACACGTTCGAACCGCCTCATCGATGCGGTTCAAACCAATACACACAATTAATGTTTTGAGCATAAATGTGAAAAATATGGTAATTTTTCACCGATAATGTTTCATTTTTTTTCTGGTAAAATTTTCAATGCACTTGAATATAGGTGTGTTTTTGTGATGACATGGGCGCGACATGCAATGACTATGCCGCGCAGTCTGATCAGTCTTGACTTTGACATATGTTCATTCGACCGACTACATAATCGACCCCCGCCCATCGGGGCTTGAATAAATAGATAGGCTGCATGATGCTTCCACGCAGAGCTGAAACCGACCGCACCCGAATACCGGTAAACCGCTCTAGAGGATCTAAGCATGCCCAGGCAGTCCGTCCATGCTTATAAGTCCCTATTGGTTTCATTGGGCGCCAGGGTTTGAGATGTCAATCATCTTATTGTCGAGTAAAAGTCCACAAAATCGGAAGCAACGTCTCCAAAATGACATTTACAGTGTTGGTAGGGACGTTAAACTTCAAATAAAACCAAATACATAAACCCGCTCTTGTTGTTGACAAGTCTATATATATATAATGGTGATAACGTCTAATAAACACCAGTAAACGGATTAAAATGAGCAATAATTAATGACAAGCGATCGCGTGTAAGAAGTCATTATTGTGGTGGGTCTAAGTAGTACCCACAGCGTACATGTATGCGTCACGAAAGCATGCCTTTGTCATTCCCCCCCACCCCCCCACCCCCCCCCCACCCCATCCTCACACACACACTGAACAAAGCTCTTATAAAGTAAAATAGAGGTGAACAGGGTATACATTAATTTTCTTGTTCTTGTTCTTGCTCAAATGCATAGATTGTGGGTATTCGTTAGAACCGACCTGTGGGGGTGGTTCTAATGAGTACCTACAATCTATTCCTGGGCTGAAGTATGGAAATTATCAGAAGCTTTTAGTGCTAAAATTTTTAATATACTGGTAATTGAATAGGCGCGATTTCTTAATTGTTTTGATAAAAATGAAATAAGCAGTGTGCACTGTAGCCCCTTAAAATCTTTCCCATTTGTGGAATTTGCCATGCGCTGGCTCATTTAGGAAAAAAGAGAAGCATGCTTCTGTAATGACATCATATTGTGCACAGTATTTTTGTTAGTTATACGTCAGTCGAGGAATAATGACGTCAAATCTGCAGGTTTTTTTTTTCTACAAAAAACAAAACAAAACGAAAGTTGATCTAGTTTTTTTTTATCCGTCAATATCATTATTATTTTATTATTATTATCATCATCATGATTTGTTACCCCGATTCTGTTTCCATGCATCCTAAGATATTGCACACATGCACGGAAACAGAAGCGGGGAAACCATGTCGAACTTTAACGGACATCCAGGTAACTGATGTCGGTTAAAGTTAATACATAGATTTATATAGGAACTTGATAATTATTTCCGCATAAAATAAAAACTTATAAGAATATCTTTTCTGTGCAAGCGGCTGATGATTTTACATTCTTTTTCAATTATCCACATATATTTTTAATGAAATTTTATGAACAACTTTCTAGTCCTTTTTACATATATTTGGAAGCACCCACTAAATGTATAGAATATATAGTAAAACTATTGATTACACCGACAAAAACTGATGAATTTCTTTTCATAACTTTTTTGTAAATTGTTATTTCTTTTCTGTGCCAGCGGAAGTAAAATTGCAAATTTATTGTGAACACGCCCATATACATTTTGTAAAATAAAAATGAAAATAATTTGGTCCTTTTTGAAAATGAAATACACTGCCCCCTTTTTCTATTTCCAGTTTACCTTGGTCACCTAGGAAACCATGGCTAGGAGCTGTGGGAGATAACCATTTATTTTCTGTGTTGTACGCGTTAATTCCCTTCATTATCAGCATAGCTGAGAAAGCCCGTGTCCGTATAAGTCCGGTATGGGATGCAATGGAAGTCAGTTCAGATGAACTGGAAGAGAATTGGAAAGTCTTCAGAGACAACCTTCTCTCTTCAGCAATGGATTTCCAAAACCGAGTATCTTGTTTGACGAGATATACGAAGAAATCCAGCCGGAAATGTCTTTGATGTTTCGTGTATTCAAGTGCAAATTGTCCAGCAAGATATATAGTGTCATAACTGTAGCTTTCTATTACATATCTGTAATTAGAAATATTGAAATTCACTGACCACAAATTGACTTCTTCACATCAACTATTAACAACCATTACACCATAATAAACGGCCCCCGCCCACCGAGCCTTGAAGAAATATATGGACTGCATGATGCTTTCACGCTGAAACCGACCCGCACACGAGCACTGGTAAACCGCTTAGATGATCTAAGACTGCCCAGGCAAAGCGGTCCGAGTCGGACTGCCCATGCTTATAAACCCTATTGGTTTCATTGGGCGACAGGGCTTGAGATATCATTTCGTCTCAATGTCAGGTAAAAGTCCCACAAAATTCGAAGCAACGTCTCTTTAATGACATTTACAGTGCTGACGGGGACGCCAAACCTCAAATCAAACAAACAAATTCACCATAATAGCAAGTCCATGTTGGAAACACCCCTCTTAACCCAGCTTTACACAGAGAAAACTGGGGTTTGCAGGGGTATACATTAATTTGCTTATTTATACTCCTGGATATGGGTTGTGGGTACTCGTTAGAACCGCCTCATTGAGGCGGTTCTAACAAGCACCCACAACCCATGTTTGGATTATAAATAATTAAACAAATATCATCACAAATTTTCATCGAAAAGTAGCCATTTTGGAGATATGAAAGAATGCACTGTGCCATATGGGTGTCAACAAATGGTTCCAGTAAAACCCGTTACTTTTTGTGTGCAGAATTTTGTAAAAATAATTATTCAACATATTTTTTACCCTATGAAAGTTTGAGACCTATGAAAAGATTTAAACACATCAGAGTTTGTTCCCGCCCATCATGAATTGAAGAAATATATCATTACGCAAACACGCCTATACAAATACATTGCCACTTTTATGGCCGAAAAAATGAAAATTTTAAGATGAAAAATTGTGATATTTTTTTTTTCTGCTCAAAATATAGATTGTGGGCACTCGTTAGAACCGCCTCATCGAGGCGGTTCTAACGAGTACCCACAATCTATATTTTAGAGCAGAAATAAGAAAAATAATGTATACCCCCTTAAACCCCAGTTTTACTGTATAAAAGTGGGGTTCAAGGGGTCAAAATTATGTAGGCGTGTTTTTCTGATGTTTGGCTACAAGGTGCTTCCACGCAGAGCTGAAACTAACCACACATGAGGGGCTGCACATAAGTGTACTTGGAAACCGCTTCAAAGGACTTAGCTTGTCCAGGCAAAGTGTTGTGAGTCGGGCCGTCCATTGCACATAAGCCCTTTTGTTTTCTATTTACGGTAAGGATTGAGATGCCATTTCATCTCCAATGTTGGGTAGAATAGAATAGAATAATCTTTTTTGCACAGATATACCCATAATATGGGTTATAGGCAAATCAATGGCATTTGACCACAAACAAATGATGAACAATTCCCACCCCATTCGAACCACACACATCCACACACAATACTAACGCACATGTATGATGAAATCATCATCAGTGACGGAATAAACAAGCAATGGTCTGGATTGTGAGATTAAAAATCACTTTAAAACTCATGTAATCACAGTATCCAGACTCGCTGTACCCTCCATCGGATGTATCTGGTGTATAGACAATGATTTCTAACACTCGTGTGTGACCAGTAGTCGGAATTCGCCACGATTTAATTCGTTTTCTGACTTATATTGCGTCATTTATGATGATTTACCTTCGTTAGCTTCTATGGGCTAAGTTAAATGCGTATTCCTTTATTTTTGCGACTGTTCTGCCTGGTACAACGATAAACTCAATGCCGTGACATGATTTTTTTGTGATACACAGAACCTTTAACATCAAGATTTTTGTTGTTCAAAACACGATTATCGTTCTGTTATTTAAATCAGCAGTTTGTAGATTAATAACACTGCCCGCTAGTCATAGGATTTTCATCAAATTTCTACAAAATAAGCCGAAAATGGCTTAAAAGCAGTGTCACTTGACAATCTATACACTGTACCCCTAACTCCGTTTTTTAGTGTACCCCTAACTAAGCGAATGCGATGAATACTGTACCCCTAACTGCATTCGATGCATTGTTATAGTAATACTTTTACAAGAACATGATACCCTTGTAAGACACCTTGTTACTCCATAGTTTTATTTTTATGATAAACCAGAATGTCTCGAAGAACATAATGACTACTTTATAGGATGCCAAGAATATTGAAGTGCTTTTGTGAAGTGTGTTTTAGGGGAAAAATGTGTTCCCGTTCTATGAGAAGGACTCATTAACCACACATTGGCGCGACAGTACTTTGTCATATTTACATACTTTTTTCTGATGAAAATGTGTGATATCATCTTATTAATACATCATGAATTATCTATCTATCTATCTATCTATCTATCTATCTATCTATCTATCTATCTATCTATCTATCTATCTATCTATCTATATCTATCTATCTATCTATCTATCTATCTATCTATCTATCTATCTATCTATCTATCTATCTATCTATCTTTACATACTGAGTCGGTCACTTCAGATACTGAATTGGTCACACTTTGCCATTACCTCAATTAGGTGAGAGGCTAAATTTAGAATTTAGCTTTAAACAAAAGAGATACTGGATGAGTTCCTAAAACTATTTACAATCTGATTAGTAGAGGTATACTAAACGCATGCATCTGAGTCCCAATCTATACTGTACGGCTTTAAACTCCCCTGCGGTCTTTGCATCTACTGCAGATGTGGGACGACTATCCATTGAGGAACAGTTCTGAGAACGAAAGAATGCCTCGGGACATCACTATAGGCCTGGTTCCTACAGCGTTTTGTATTGTTTACTTTTGATGCCCTTATTTGGGCTGAAACTGTCACATGGGTAAATTATTATCTTTATTAAGAGACACTATACCGGAGTGTATCTTATAGACAAAAGTGTCGATGAGGAATACCCACGACGGCCACCAGTGACGACCACTCCGATTCGCTGAGCATATCACCGACGCTAGTTATATTTCGCCATCGCCGATAGGTCCATCAAGCTACTGACCTCAGAATCTCAGTTTTAACATGGGGATGCCAAATGGGTGATGTATATTCCAGTTGAGGGCGAACCAGTGGCCTTTGCCTGCCGAGGTGAAAAAGACAAATAACGTCTAAGAAAACCTAAAGTCCTAGTTACTTTTGTGGTTACCTCTGAATATGCTGACCCAAATCATGGTCGTCTGTGACGGTGATACCGAGATATTTTCCGGATTGAACATGCCCCAAAGTGTGCTGGTGTAGTGAATAGTCAAGCTTAATCTGCTTGTCAAGAAGATGTCTTGACTCCCTTGTCCACAATGCACTTCATCTGCCCACCGTGCTAGTCGACATAAGACCTGATATTACCAGGAAGATCATTAATGAATGACACCCCCCCCCACACACACACCCACCTCCCGCCCCCCAAAAAGGACCGATCCAAGTACAGAACCTTGTGTAACTAACGTTTCTTCAGATGAAAATGTTTTATGTTTGCTTATCTTTAGTTCAGATGTAGACTGAGTGCCCGTTAGAAACCGCCTCAACCATTATGCCCCAATCAGGCGGTTCTAACGAGTACCCACAATCTTTATTTTCGAGCAAACAAGGAAAATACTTGATTCTCTCGTAAACACACTTTTCTGTACATAATGTGGGGTTTATAGGGGTCTTAGTTCACGGACTTGTTAATCTGGTGTCTGTATAGACGGGCTGTTATGGAATGGGACATGAAAGAGAAGTGAACAAAAAAGACAATTGTAAATTCTCACTCTGCTGAACGATAACTATGAACCAAATAAATAAATAAATAAACAAATAAATAAATAAAACAAAAAATCACGTAGTGGGCTGTCAACATGATTCCGGTAGCCCGATATCTGAATCATAAAAGAAGGGAAACATTATGCATCTGCCCAATAGCTATAGGGGGATAACCTCGCCTACAAACTCCTGAATTAATGCCATGTTCAAAACTATGGGAATTGCATTTCTGTTTGAGGATATATGTCTTGCATCAGAATGACAAAAAACAAAACACCTGTTGGAAAAAAATATGAATAAATGAATACAGCCAGAGTGTATCTCTAGGTGTATCTGATCTGAATTCAAAGAAAGTTATTATAAAATGTCACCGACTCCTCCTCATTCATATATACCACGGTAGTCTGCCAGAGACATATCACATTCTTTGAAGGAAAGACATTTTTCTGACAATTATACAACACATTAAATTTTGCACCTCCCATTCATGTATATTCATGTTTCGTTTAAGGCTCCATTTATAGGTTGTTTTGTAATTGCAGACATCACATTCAAATCTTCTTTCTTCGTGGAAGCTTTCGTCTGCATCAGAGACTAAAGATAAGGGACTGTATCTTCAGCGGGCCCGTGCCGAGAGACATGGGCATGCATCTCTGTCCATTCCCACTGGAACTGACTGGTATGGAAGCCCTAGAGGGACTTATCACTTCTTCTTTCTAACTTCCGACTACCTACTTCTAACTTCCAACTTCTTACTGCCAACTTCTTTCTTCTCACTTCTGACTTCGACTTCTTACTTCCGACTTCCAACTTCCGACGTTTGCTTCTACCTTATTACTTCCTGTATTACGTATCTATAGTAATTGTATGTGATGGAGTAGGAACTTCTTACTTCATCTCTTCTTAGCTCTTACTTCTGACTTCCTGCTTAGGAATTCTAACTTCCTGCTTCTGACTGTTAACTTCCAACTTCCGACTTATTACTTCAGACCTCCTACTTCCGACTTCATACGTCTACGTTTCGACTTCTTACTTCGGACTCCTTGAAGTAAGAAGTGGGAAGTAGGAAGTCTGGAGTTAGAAGTAAGAAGTTGGAAGTAAGAAGTTGTACGTAGGATGTAGGAAGTCAGAAGTAAGAACTAAGAAGTGATGAAATTAGAAGTAACAAGTTGGAAGTCGGAAGCTAGTAGTAAATGATTGTTTGCGTTTAACGACACGTCAACCCTTGTGGGTCATTTTGTGTCGTCACCCAGAGAAAGGGAGAAAAGGGATAGAAGAGATAGTAGAAGATATTTGTGATAGACAGCAGAAAGAGGAAAATAATTGGACGTGTGGAAACGGTAGAAATTACTACACTTCCCCACTACCCTTACCTTCTGCAATGACTGCAGGTCTGGCCCAACTGTAAGCCAGTATCAACTGGACGCCCCAGTGATCGTTGCCTCAACCGACCTCCCAGCTACAAGTGAAAGGTCGGAAAGTGGAAATAAGAAGTCGGAAGTTGGTTGAAAGAAGGCCGTCCGAAGAGAAAAGTTGAATTAAGATGCCAGAAGTCAGGAGTCGGAAGTAAGAAAGTGAAAGTAAAAAGTCTGAAGATAGAAGTTGAAAGATCGATGTCCCTCCGGGGCTTCAGTGTGATGCATATAGGGCTCTGAATTATTTTGATACTATTAGACATTTTTCACGAAGACCGAGTTAGGACTTCGAAGATCGAGAACGGAGTTTACACGCTGGGATGTTCTCAACAATACCTTGATGGATAAGTTATCTGTAATAAAAGGCGTATCAAGCAAAACGATGACAGCAATGTATTTTGCCCAAACTGACAGTTTTGAATTCACATGAGACGAAGTCTCCAGATACTTGCCTAAGGCGCAGTCTCCAGAGAACTGACCATAGGCAAAGTTTCCACTGGACTCAACTTAAGCCTCACCAACTAGTCCTGAGGTGAATATCCAGACTCCTTATCGTGTAGAAGTCTCCAGGGAACTGACAAAAGCAGGGTCTGCAGGGAAGTATTATGAGACGTGTCCGCGGGGTAACTCACCTCAGACGAAGTCTCTAGGAACTCCATTACGAAAACACGCCTATTTAAATACACTGCAAATGTTACCAACGAAAAATGAGTTATTTTTTTTTTTTTCAGAATAAAAATAGTTTTAATTTTCTTATTTCTGCTCAAAATATAGATTGTGGGTACACGTTAGAACCGCCTCTAGGTACACGTTAGAACCGCCTCGTAGAGGCGGTTCTAACGAGTGCCCACAACCTATATTTTAGCACAGAAATAAGAAAATTAAGGTTACCCCTGTAAACCCAAGCTTTACTTTATAAAAGTGGTGTTCAATGGGTTCAAATTTATGCAGGCGTGTTTTCGTGATGTCACACGGGCGAGGGCTCCATGGAACCTTTGTTTTAATTTAGATTTAATGTCCCCGTTAACACTATTTCATTCTATTTGAGATTTAACTTCCTTTATTTTATTTTATTTATTTTATTTTATTTATTTTTTTTTTTGGAACTTTTATCCGACATTGAGATGAAAAGACACCTCAAGTCCTGTCGTAGGGCTTATATGAATTGAGCGGTCCGACTCTCACCACTTTGTCTGCAGAAGCTGTGTGCTAAGCGGTTTACCAGTATACATGTGCCATCAGTTTCACGTCTGCGCGGAAGCACCATCCAGCCGAATCTATTTCCGACGGGGAACTCACATTAGGTGAAGTCTCGATGTAAGGCGAATGTATCTCCGGAACACGCATAAGCAAGGTCTGAAAGCAATGCACATAAGACATTTATTTATATATCTATCTTTTTTTTTTCATTTTTACGTCCCTTACAAGATTATTTCTCTCAGGTCGAGCCGATCGTTTAAGTTTAGAGAAAACCGAAGTACTCGGGGGAAGGGGGGAGGCAGCCTGACCTTCCGTTAGCGTCAGAAATGTGACCTTAGCGAGGTTCGAATCAACAGCGGTGAGAGGCCTAATGATAAAACTGACAGCAAGCAAAACCTGCAGGCATCTTCTCTGGGACGAAGTCTCTAGGGACCTCAAATGAGCGAGGTATGTACAGGGTACTTTTATTTTGCGAGGTCTCCTGTGAATCCAGCTGAGAAAAAGTAGCATCAGCATCGGAAGTTACGTGAAAGGAAGTTGCTTTGGAATTCACCTAAGTTTTGTTTGTTTGTTTGTTTGTTTGTTTGTTTGTTTGATTTGAGGTTTAACGTCCCCGTCAACACTGTAGAGGTCATTTTTGTGACGTTGCTTCCAATTGTGTGGGACTTTTACGCGACACTGAGATGAAGTGACTTCTCAAGCCCTGCCGCCCAATGAAACGAAAAGGGTTAATAAGATAGACGGGTCCGACTCGCACCTTTTTGCCTGGACAGGCTTAGATCCTCTAAGCGGTTTACCAGTACTCGTGTGTGGGTCGGATTCAGCTCTGCGTGGAAGCAGCATGCAGCCCATCTATTTCTTCAATCCCCGATTGGCGGGGGCCGAATTCACCTAAGTAGAATCTCAAAGTTACGCATCTTGTTTCGAGCCAGGCAGCCCCCAATTTCTGTTACGAGCCAGGTGTAGCAGAAAGATAAAGCAAACAAGCCTTTTGGAAAAAAAATCCAGTTCTTTTTATACACTCGCAGAACGCTGTGGAACATTCCAGAGGGCTGTGGAATAAGAGTAGGTAATATTCTAAAAAAAATGTAAACCCGAACTTTCTGGATGGTGCCATACTCTTTCCTCTTGTCAACACGTTATTGTCCAACTGAAATTAGTCTGTGACTTATTTTTTCAGCCTGATTGTTCTTTAATAAGTAGGTAATTTATCTCACTTGAATTCGCCAGGGAACTGAAATGAGGCAGAATTTGAAGAGAACTCGCCTGAACGTTTTACAATGGATCTCACCTGATTCGAAAAAAAAAAAAAATAAATAACCTGGGTCTCTTTGACCTATTGTTCGTTTGTTTCAGTTATGCTGACTCAACAATAAAACCACTCTGTGACAACAAAATCAATAAAAAAGGAGAGAAAAAAAAAGAAAAATTAGAGTGAGTTAGTGTTTGAGTTTTACGTCCCACCAACAGCTAAGGTCATACGCAGACGGGACCTCGGTTTAGAGACTCATCCGAAAATCTGGAGAAGCCCGGGATCGATCCTGCGACCCCTGGTTTACAAGGAGAGTAAAAAATAGAAAGAATGGAATGGTGTGTTATTTGTTTGTGTGTCAACACTATAAAGGTCACTTTAGAGACGTTGATTCCAATTTTGTCCGTTTTTTACCCGATATTGAGATTAAATGACATCTCAAGCCCTGCCACCCAATTGAACCAATAGGGTTATATGCATCACAGGTCCGACTCGCACCTCTTTTCCCGGGCATGCTAAGAACCTCTTAGCAGTTTACTAGTTAGTACCCATGTGCGGTCGATTTCAGCTCTGCGTAGCAGCATCATGTAGCCCAATCCATTTCTTCAAGCCCCGATGGGCGGGGGCCAAAATGGACTGAAGCAGTCGAATGTATACACGTTTGACACGGCGGTGGAAAAATCCATTTTCTGTCGTGCAATTAACCAGTGAAGCATGCTACAAAATACCATCATTATTTGCTGTGTTTTACTAACATTCTTCGGTCGCCGGCTGACTTTGATTCACCATGAAACGAAGCATATTCTCTCCTTTATGATTACGATCAGCAAATACAAATCACAGTAAAAGTGCTGACAGCGAAGATTCTGCACATATTATGATGATTAGTATACTGATCTTTCATCTTGTCGACCGGACAGGTCACCATTACGAAATACCTCTATGCAAATACATGTATAGCGTAAATTTTAACACCCAAACCCGAACGTGTTCAGATGCAAAATTTCAAGGTTTTCCCTATTTTGGCGCAAAAAACAAACTTTGAGCTTTCAACCGCATCGATTAAGCGGCTCTCGCGTGTACCTTCAGCAAAGAAAAAAAAATAAGTTTTACTCACGTAAACCCCAAGTTTATATTTGCTTGTTACCTGGGATCATTTTTTCATTGCTGAGTTTATTTGAACATATTTGAGGGTCATTGATGACACTTGTTTCTTGGGGTTAGGTCTAAACATTAACCCTTAAGATGCCAGTCACAACAACTGTCGTATGCTCTGTCGTACGTTGGTTACTTCTCAGGTTGACGATCGGCTCTTTATTAGGAAAATAATCTTGAAAGGGCCGTAGAAATAATAATAATAAAACAATTCGTCAGTGACTTTTATTCAGCTAGATACGCATTTTAGATATAGGAACATATAACGTTGAGATGATCCCAGCTGATAAAGTCCATTTCCATATCCTACGTCCTTTCTCCGTCCTAGTGAAAAATGTCTATTTCCAATACCAAGAGGGCTTACCTTCGATATATGAAACGACTGTAGAATATTGCAAAAACGGCAAGTTGCTGGCATTATAAACATGATAGGTTATGTGTGTGTTTTATATTAGCAACCGTACTGTCATTGTTGATTTCTTATAAAGTTATCAAAAAAGTGCATGGTGTATCCACGCAGCTGTTAAACGGCTTAGAGGATCTAAGTCTGCCCAGGCAAAGTGGTGTGAGTCGGCCCGTCAGTGCATGTAAACCCTATTTGTTTTGTTGGGCGGCAGGGCTTGAGATGTCATTTCGTCTCAGCGTCGGGTAAAAGTCCCCCCAAAGTGGAAGCAACGTCTCTAAAAATTACCTATATATTCTGTTCAGGGGAACGTTAAACCTCAAATAAATTAACGACCCGTCAACCCTGGTAGGTCAGTCTTTGTTGTCTCCCAGAGAAAGTGAGAAAAGAGACAGAAGAGATATTTGAGGAGATAAAATTGAAGGACGTAGAGAAAAAATGAAAATGAATGTAAGGAAAGAAACCGAAGAAATGACAACACAACATTTGCCTCACCCAACCACCCAACATAAAGAAATAAAATAACCGGTCCCTATAATTACCAAAAATACCAGAATTATAGGAAAGACCTCCGAAATACCGGACAGACCATGTAAAATATTTATGAAAATAGGTTTGGGTATTTGAAGTTTTTAACTATTAATAATTTTAAGCTCTAGTGAGGCTAGAAAGAACAAAAATAACAAAAATTAAATAAATATATGAAAGATTTATAAAAGGGAGATCTAGATCTGAACTGATCTGATAATTATTAAGATCTGAACCAATCTGCCATCACAGTTAGGGGTACAGGTACTCAGCAGTTAATCGTACAGTAGTCTGCTCAAAGATGGTAGTTAGGGGTACAGCTGCACCTACAACGCGTCATTTATTCAACTCCAGATTTTTCACAGATCTTCCCTACCACAGCAATACCAACCATACAGTCATGTAAATATGTGTCTCCTAATTATATTCATACCTCACAACTTGACAATATGCGTACGTTCTCGAAGCATAGCGGCTCTGTCTTTGCGCAAGTTGTAATTTACACAACATGTTGGAAATGAGTTTGTCAATAAAATCATGCAATTGAAGGTAAGACTTTCATCAGATTTAATTTTTAATCTTACCAGAGTTTGTCGAAGCTATATAACCTTGAATTACAGTTGCACACTGAATAAAATCTAAAATATCTTGTAATTTCCGACCTCTGGTAACACACGAATTTTTGCATTCGTTGTTTACATACAAGATGCATCCGATGGAGGGTACAGCGAGTCTGGATACTGTGGTAATACAGCATTCTTTTATGTATTTACCGGTAGCTATAATTACATTTTTGTTATCAGAATGTTTTTAAAATGGGAAGCAATGTCTTCAAATGGTCCTAAATGGTGTTGACAGAGACTTTACTAAACATCAATTCAAAGAAATAAAGTGCTGCAGAATTCGAGTCAGTAAAAAGGATTTTGACTGGAAACAAATAGAACACACCATTTCAGATCTACGAGGTTAATTTAGTTTTATTTGTTTGATTTGATGTTTAACGTCCTCGTCAACACTGTAAAGGTCATTTTGGAGACGCTTCTTTCAATTTTGTGGGACTTTTACCCGACATTAAGATGAAATGACATCTCATGCCCTGCCGCCTTATGAAACCAATAGGGTTTATAAGCATGGACTGGCCGACTCGCACCGCTTTGCCTGGGCAGGCTTAGATCCTCTAAGCGGTTTACCAGTACTCGTGTGCGGGCCGGTTTCATCTCTGCGTGGAAGCATCATGCAGCCCATATATTTCTTCAAGCCCCGATGGGCGGGGTTTTAGTGATGCTACTTGTTTCTTGTCATTGTACTGTATCTACAAAAAGGCATTTTAACCCCATGCAGCTTCCGTCAAAAGATTCCCTGTTTTTAATTTATTTTATCTCGTGTGCAGTAAGTCGATATTTTGTTTCCTGTCCTTTATATCAACAGTATAGCTCCTTATGACAACGGTTAATTGCAAACAGATACCGCTTTCCTGTTCTTAATTATACTTTTATATGTCTTTTGACACCATTTACAGTATCTTAACAAATTTGAATTCTAAATGGATGCTGCTTGTTGACCTTTGCACGTGTTTAAATACAGGCAATAAAATTTGCATACTGAAATACTTAAAAAGTTTAAGATATATGTGTCTTTCCTTACTGAATTTTAACCCGTATATTACCCATTATACTAATCTTATATTAGTGTTATGGGTGGACAGACAATCCTTGCACACCAGATAAGGAAATCCATACTTTTTGCTTGGGATAGGTATTCTGTTCTAACCCTGGTGTTCTTACCCAGGGGCATCCTCGCGTGTTTGATAAATGCACTGGTTTAATACGTACGACCGCATATGCACCGTCGTTAAGGTTGACGTCATAGCACGTTACGTGACGTCACTAAACATCACTGTAGTGTCATTACAGTATGGCTGACGTCGGCAATCGAATTGACTTTAGTATTAAATATCCACGCTCAGAAATGGACGGTGTGCAAGAAAACGAATTCTACATGGGTGTGAGCGCTAGATAGACAAATCCGTCCATCGGGATCACTCGGCCAGCCTCGTGATTCCGGAGAGTGACCCTCGGGACGGATTTTTCCATCGACCCCTCATACCCATGTAAGATTCTTATAATCCGTGCCGAAGATCACTGTTCGGCATCACAAGTCTTGCACCTTTATATAGATCTTTAAATGGCTTGCATCCAGCTGCGGGACTGTAATTCCGACGGACATATTATTCTGTTTATTCCTCACACCCACGTTCGAATTTTTTTTCTTGCAAACATTTCATTTCTGAGCGTTGCAGTCACCTTGATTTTGTGATGGCATTAATGTGACGTAACATAGTCAGCTAAACCACTGTTTAAGAGAGCTGATTGATATGTTGTGAGTCTCACATTGAAGGATTTGAATTTTGTCGGGCATATTGTATTGTTTTTAAACATTATCCCCTTCAGTATCTATATTCTATTACCAGCGGTGTTTAAGGGCATCAATGCCACTTTTATAGAACTCCCTTTCTTGGTTGTTCAGGAAGTCATCCACTGCATATATGACGTCATCATCGGACTGAACGACGGTTCCTGAAATAGCCGTTTTCGGTTTTGGAAGTAGATGAAAGTCTAATGGAGTGAGATAAGGTGACTAAGGCGGATGTTTAATCAATAATCAGTTTAAAGCCACGGTCGTGATTGGCAGCCAGAGCAATGAAGACTTTGTCCTAATGGAACAACGCACATTTAGCGAGCTTTCCGCGGCGCTAAAGTTTGATATATTCCCGTAACTGCGTCAGAAGTGAAGCATAGTATGTGCCATTGATTTTTCGTTCATTTTGGTGATACTCTATTAGCAGGATACCATCTGCATTCCAGAAAACCGAGGCAATAACCTTCCAAGCTGATGGAACAGTCTTTGCCATCTTTGGCGGAAGTGAGCCAGGATGCTTTCATTGTTTTTATTGTTGTTTGGCCTTTGGGGTAAAATGATGAACCATATGACAAATCTCTGAAGAAAGTTGGCAGGATCTTCCTCAAAATGTTAAGATTAGCACGCGATAATGTGCGCCTGGTGTGCTTCTGAACAACTGTCAGAAGTCTTGGCACCCATCGAGCCGAAAGCTCTGTCAGAATGGAATGTACTCTTTCCCCTGAAATGCCATTTCTACTGGCTATATATCTTTCTGTGACTCGTCTGTCAGTCATAAAAATACCATGGAATTTATTGACAATTCCTGGGGTTGCAACATTGACAGACCTTCCAGGACGGGGATCATCCTCAAGGCTCTTTCTGTCGCGCTTAACTTCCACCACCTACCTTTTCACTGTAGCATACAACTTTCCCTAGTGTTGCTACAATATTATTATGGGTATTCTTAGGTGCTACATGTAAATACGAGGACTGTTCAAATGCGAATGCAACTAAGCACATAAAAATGATTCCGTGGCAGATTTCGATGAAAAATTTATTTTTTCCCCTCAAAGTATTCCCCTTTAACAGATATACAAAATTTTAGTCTTCTGATCCAATCATTGAATGCATTTTGGTAGTCTTTTCGAGGTATACTATGAAGGCACTGGAATATTGCAGAACCGAGGTGTTTGCGCTGTACAAATTTTCGACCAGAAAGGTATTTTTTTTCAGCCGCGGGAACAAAAAAAAAGTCACACGGGGCAAGGTCAGGGGAATACGGGGGTTAGGGAGTTCAACAACCTTTTCCTGCTTCAGAAAGTCTTGCACAATGAACGCCTTGTGCGATGACGCATTGTCATGTAGCAATCTAACATTCGCCGAACCAGTTGCGGGTCTTCGTTCTTTGAAATATTGCTTCAATTTTCGAAGAACTTTATTCTTGTAAAACTTCGCATTTACAGATTTGCCTTTAGGCACAGCAACCTGAATAGCAGGGCCCTGATTTGAAAAGAATATGGAATACATTGCCTTCTTGACGCTCATGGTCCGCTTTGCAATGCATGGTCTTTTGCAATACTTTTTTGCCCATATTTTGTTTCGAATCTTTCGTTTTGGCTCAAAAAAGTGAACCCATGTCTCGGCACCTGTGACGACATTAGCGAAAGACCGTGCATTGTAATTGGGAAACTTTTTAAGCAACTTCTTGGCGCACTGAACGCGTGTCTTTTTCTGCTCATCTGTCAACAGATGGGGAATCCATCTAGCACAGATCTTTCTCATTTTCAAATCCCGTTTCAGAATTGTATGAGCTGCTCCTAATGAGATGCCAACCATACTAGCTAGTTGCCTAGTGGTGTATCGTGCATCGGTAGCAACTATTTCTTTCACTCTAGCAACCATCTTGGCAGATGTTGCTCTTTTCGGCCGACGATCATGTGGTGCATCTTCTGTTGAACCTAGCCAACAGCTGAATTTCTTACACCGACGAAAAACTGTCGGAAAAGACAATTCATTATGCCCATAAACCGAACATATTTCATCAAAAATATCTTTGCACCGTATACCAAGAAAACAACGATTCTTAATATAGGACCGTATTTCAACGGCGTACTCTGACCTTCTTCCAACCATGTTTTGTATTAGTATACAAGAGTAGACAGTGTTTATCGAACGATATACATGTCTAACGTGGACGAATTTTAACAGGTTTGGTATCAATGTATAGATAAAATGTTTTTCTACGCTGTGATATTTATTTCCAGGTGATTTTCGCATTAGTGCATGAGAAAACGTTCTACTTGCATTCATAATTGAACAGGCCTCGTAGAGGTACAGCCAATGATCAGGAATGGATACAATTAAATTAATCCACAGCTTCCACCAGGGACACTAAAGAGAAGGAAACACAAACATGAAATAACTAAACCCTAATGGAAACATCAATAGCGGAAAGCCAAAAGGACAGTAACTTTCCCACAAAATTGACAATTGGTTATCCAACCCCAACCCCACTAAAAAAACAAAACAAGAGGGCCCAGAGGGCCCTAATTCGCGCACCTGAATGTCAATTACTCTAGTACATTCTATTTTTAGCTCTGGTGGCCATCTTGTTTATCTTAGCTATTTTGGTAGGGTGTCACCTAGGCAACATTCCTTTGAAGTTTGAATCAAATTTACCCAAAGGTTTAGGAAGAGTTCGCATTTGAAGCGAATTTACAATGCTTTTATATTTTTTGTTCTGGCGGCCATATTTTTCATCGGAGCGAGACCATTTTTGCTATTTTGGTAGAGAGTCATCTAAGCAACATTCCTATGAATTTTCAATGTAATTGGCCCAAGGGCACAGGAGGAGTTGTCGTTTGAAGTTTTTTTCTATTTTTAGCCCTGGTGGCCATCTTGTTTATCTGAGTGGAATGATTTTAACTATTTTGGTAGGGAGTCACCTGGGCAACATTCCTGTGAAGTTTGAAGCAAATTTACAATGTTTTTTCTATTTTTAACTCTGATGGCCATTTTGTTTATCGGAACGGGATCATTTCAGCTTATATGGTAGAGGGTTAACGACATAATATTCCTGTGAAGTTTAAATCAAATTGGCCCAAGGGGTAAGGAGGAATTGTCGTTTGAAGAATTTTTCTATTTCTAGTTCTGGCGGCCATCTTGTTAGTCAGAGCGGAACAATTTTAGCTATTTTGGTAGGGAGACAATGACATAATATCCCTGTGAATTTTGAATCAAATTGGCCTAAGGGGTAAGGAGGAGTTGTCGTTTGAAAACTTTCTATTTTTAGCTCTGGCGGCCATCTTGTTCGCCGCGTTGAACGATTTTAGGTATTTTGGTAGGGAGTCACCTAACTAACATTCCTGTGAAGTTTGAATCAATTTGGCCCAAGGGTTGAGGAGGAGTTCGTGTTTTGACGTAAATTTATAAAGTTTTTTCTGTTTTTAGCTATGACTGTCATTTTGCTCATCAGAGGGAAAACGTTTTAGCTATTTTGTAAGTGGGTCATCCAAGCAACATTCCTATGAAGTTTGAATGATATTGGCCCAAGGGTGAAGGAGGAGTAGTCGTTTGAAGATTTTTTTCTATTTTTAGCTCTGGTGGCCATCTTGTAAGTCAGAGCGAAATGATTTTAGCTATTTCTTTAGGGAGTCACCTACATAACATTCCTGTGAAGTTTGAATCAAATTTGCCCAAGGGTTAAGGAGGAGTTCGTGTTTGATGTTTTTCTATTTTTAGCTATGGCGACCATTTTGATCACCAGAACCTTTTCATTTTAGTATTTTGGTAGATGGTCACCTAAGCAACAGTCCTATAAAGTTTGAATAAAATTTGCTTAAGGGTACAGGAGGATTTGTCGTTTAAAGATTTTTTTTCTATTTTTAGCTCTGGTGGCCATTTTGTTTGTCAGAGCACAGCAATTTTAGCTATTTTGGTAGGGGGTCATTCTGGCAACATTCCTGTGAAGTTTGTATCAAATTGGCTCAAGGGTTGAGGAGGAGTTTGTGTTTGAAGCAAATTTTAAGCCCCCCAGTGGACAATTTTCCACTGACCGTTCCAAGGCGATTCTTCTGTGGCGGTTTATTTATTGTGTTGTTTGTTACTTACTGTGTGTATCAATTGTGTCTTTTTATTTTGGATGGCCATATGGCCATTTTGTGGGAAAGTAACTGTCCTTATGGCCTTCCTTTGTTTAGGTTTCCATTATGGTCTGGTCGCTTAATGTTTGTGTTTCTTTCCCTTTTGGTGTCTTTGATGGGTGAAGTAAGTTAATTGTATCGATTCCTGATCTTTGTTTTACTACTACTTACGATGTTTTTCTATTTTTAGCTATTGCGAGCGTCTTGCTAATCAGAGCAATACCGTTTTAGTTATTTTAGTAGAGATTTACCTAAGCAACATTCCTATGAAGTTTGAATTAATTTGGCCCAAGGGTACAGGAGGAGTTGTCGTTTAAAGAATTTTCTATTTTTAGCTCTTGTGGCCATTTTGTTCACCGGAGCGGAAACTTTTTATCTTTTTTGGTAGAGGGTCACCTAAGTAAAATTCCTATAAAGTTTGAATGAAATTGGCCTTAAGGTACAGGAGAGGTAGTCGTTTAAAGATTTTCTATTTTTAGCTCTGGCGGCCACCTTGTTCAGCGGAGCGGAACAATTTTAGCTATTTTTGTATAGGGTCACTTCAGCAATATTCCTATGAAGTTTTATTGAAATTGGCTCAAGGGTTAAGGAGGAGTTAGCATTTAAAGTAAATTGTTGACGCCGCACGACACACGACGCACAACGGACGACGGACATTGACCGATCACAATAGATCACCATGAGCACTTCGTGCTCAGGTGAACTAAAAATAAATAAATAAATAAACAAAAATAAGCGATTCACACACTCAAAGACAAACCAGAAATAAAAATGAACCGCGACAGAAGAACCGCCCTGGAACGGTCAGTAAAACGAATTCCTCTGGGGGGGGGGGGGGGGGGGGGGCTTAAATCGATTTTACTCGGCCTTAGTGCCGTCGCAATTTAGATAAATAATTTGTTCAGTCCGCATGGAGGCCTCCTAAATCATCAGTGCAATATCTCCGAGAATACGAAAATGAAACAACCGCGGATATGCAACAACGGTGAAGACTCGACAGCAATAAAACCAACAGTTAGACTACGATTGGCCAGACCAGAGACAGAGCATCAGATACCAACCAACATTACATAAACTTAAATTCTGTTTAATACTCAGTAAGCCTTTACCCTGGAACCAACACAGAATCTGAGGCCTGAGGCCTGACCCACCGGCGTGCAATTAAAATACTAAAATCTTAAGATGAAAAATTGTGATATTTTTTTATTTCTGCTCAGAATATAGATCTCGGGTACTCGTTAGAACCGCCTCATCGAGAATCGCCAATTCGTAAATATCAAGCTTAGACGAACCGATTGAAAGACAGCATCAAAACTAGGACCGCTGTAGCCATTGCTTTATAACAAGGAGCGGTGGGCGACAGTTCAAAACTGGGTTTAACAATGGCTATTTTACAAGCAGTACCGCAACGACCTACAGGGCTCAGGAATGATGCTGATGATGATGCTGTTGTTGCTGCTGCTATGATGCTGCTGATGATGGCGATAATGATGGTATGATGATACGAGCTCTGGCCAGTCAAATATTGGCAAATCTGTCATGGCATGCAAAGCTCTAACACCAATGTTATGAATTGTACTGACTGTTTAGTGCATTTGAATACGAACTTGAATTCTAACGTATATGATTCTTTAGTTTGATGGAAATTTTATAAATTAAGTGTTCCAAAAACATCCTGTACACCACAAAAGGTTGATGTCTATGGAATACTATACAAAATTAATTAATTTGTGTGGCCTTTCACACACTTCTCTTATCTCTTCATTCATGAATTTAATACCATATGCATTCAGCAACTGTGCATACATGGTATTGGACAAGTCAAGAATAAACGGTTCTTTACACAATCTTTATTTAATAACGTGTAGCTCTACCAACGTAACTTCAAATCAATTACTTGTTTCATTAATTGCGTGTGCGAGCAGTACGGGTCTGGTGCAGGAAAAGTTCTCTCGCGGCTGAGCATAGGCTGTTCCAATGAAAATACGTGATTCCTTTGTCGGAGTAGCAGTGTAAAAAATATAAACGGAAATATACGGTTACACGCAAAATTATGAATGATATCAAACTAATTACCCGCGCTAAAGTGTGGCGTATTCATTCATAATTTCGCAGCACATTGGCATGTATAATCCTCCGGACGTAAAAAAGCCTGATTAGCATATTAAACGATTTAAAGCTTACCTTGAAAATATACAAGCTTTTTGCTATATAACTGATTTTTAGACGATAATACTCTTCTTATCTATGCGCCTAATGATATACTTATATTTGTTGAAACGGTTTGATAAAAACCATAGTGTTTTATATAGAAGCAACGCGTTCACACTATATTTATAAAGAAAGACAGCAAGAAAGAAGGATAGAAAAAGGCAGAAAGAAAGAATTAAGAATAAAATAAAGGACATCTTCCTTGTTGACTTATTCAATAATTTTGATATGGACCATATGATTGTTGGCGAAGTGAAATTGCAAACAGAACTGGCATACTTTTCGTCGGGCGCAGATCCTAAAAATTCTATCGATTGGGAAAATCATGACACATTAGCAAGATTTATTATACACCTGTGGACACAAATCCGTTCAAACTTTGTTGGGCTTCATTTTATTTTGATTTGACGCTTCATTCAATATTTCCTTACATCCTGTCATTCAACTGCAAGCCAATAATGCATTCAAAACACAAAGTGTTTTACATTTAGTTTAGAATCCTGCACTGTCCAATCAGCATACATCTCAGATGTCAATCAGACCTGAAATTGAAAGCCACAATAAGATCAATTATTGAATATTTGATGAACAGTGTGTGTGTGTGTGTGTGTGTGAATTCGGGTTTAACGTCGTTTTCAACATTTTTTCAGTCATATCACGACGGTGTCTGGTTGCGACAGTGAGCTCAATGCTCACTTTTATAGTGCTGCCTCACTGATGTATCATATCCCAGACACATTACATGATACCACACCCAGTCACATTATACTGACACTGGGACGCCCAGTCCTAGCTCTACCCCGTAAATCTGAGTGCCAAGCGAGGAGCAGCTAGTACCATTCTTAACGACTCTGGTATGTCGCGGCCCGGGATCGAACCCGTGACCTCCCGTTCCCCGGAGCGGACACTCTACCAATTGAGCTATCGGGGCCGGTATTTTGATGAACAAACTTGATACAAAGAGATTCATTGAAAAGTACTTCATAGGAGTTTGAACAGTCTTGTGTCCACAGGTGTAGTTAATTGACATCAACACGAGCGTATTTGAAAAACAAACGCATTGTGAAGTAGAAAGTAAACAATCAGATCTCATAGCCTGCTCTGTATATCAAATTAGAAAGATAAACATATACAGATGTTACTTAATAAACACTCAAATGGTAAGCCGAGGTAGCAGCTATTTTCCAAAAAGGTTGCAACTCAGACAACTTACATGAATGGTAAAAGAAATATAACAGCATAGCTTTTACGCCCAGTGAAGGGCTGATACCCGCAGTTACGCCCAGTGAAGGGCTGATACCCGGCAGTAGAATCTACCATACAGTATACAAAACTGATCAGAAATTAGAAAGCCATATGTAAAGTCGATTTTTTTTGGCGCGGTTTTCGGTGATAAATGCTTTATTATACGTTTTTGACCAACACATCCAGCGAGCAAGTTGTAGAGTAGAAGCTCCGCCAACTTCTCAAAAAGCTTCCATGTCCCTAAGTGACCTGAGCAGAGCTGTACTCAGATTTTCAATTGAAAGTGTGTGCGATATTTTGTTTCCACAAGTCCCGCCTTGATGGTGTGGTCTGTCGATTTGTCGTCTGTTCAGTTCTTGACTGAAAGATAATTATGTTGGTCATTCTAACATCATGCATGCTCACAATATGCACATTCAAGTTTCAAACAGAATGTCACATTAGACAGGTAAGTAGTTTTAATATTTCAAAAGTGTAGATATGTGTTGTCCGAACTAAATATCTGTTGACTAAAAAGACGTATTTCAAGATTTTGACTGGCTACACTCTACTGCTTTGTTCAATATCCCTTCCTTTAGTCGCTTTGTTGGCTGCACGAGATTTATCCATACTACGCTACTCATTTGTTTATATTTCGATTGTTTGAGTGACGGATTTGGACTTAGTTTGTATCGAAAAATTAAAAAAAGGTCAAAACCTAAATGTATACACTTCTGGAGGCTGACACCCTCCCGAGAAAATGGCGGCGCTTCTCTTCTAGTACTTTCTCGCTGAATGTTTTGATCAAAAATGTAAAATAAAGAGGTTATCACCGGAAAAGCGACAAAAAGAAAAGAAATCGACTTTAGTCGAATTCGTTCTGTTTGTCTCAGTTGTTAATTTATGTTCAAATGGATTGCAAGAAGACATCAAACACCATAAATGTATATATAGGATTTGTACAGGCGTTTTTTTTTTTTTGTAATGGGCTTTGGGTATACCGGTTCAGTGTAGTACATGTAAGTTTCCTGGCCAAAGCGTCTGTCTCGGTTAACAGTGGTCTGTTGAAAATAGAAGTGAAGGCAATGATCAACAATCGACACAATTAACCCACAGCTCCCATCAGAGACACCAACGGGAAAGAAACATAAACCACCCTAATGGAAACATCAATAGAGGAAAGCCAAAAGGACAGTTACTTTCCCGCAAAATGGCCAATTGGTTATCTAAAACAACAACAACAACAACAACAAAAAAAAAAAAAAAACAAACAAAAAAAAAAAACAAAACAACAAAAAAAAAACAAGCGATACTCACACACCAAAAGCCAAACCACAACAAAAAACAAACCGCGACAGGAGAACCGCCCGGAACGGCCAGTGAAAAGAATTCCGCTATACTCGCCCTTTTAGACAAATAATTATACCCCCGGTATACGAAGTATACTATGGGGGTATATAGTTTTCGTCTTGCCGTTCGGTCGTCCGTCCGTGTGTCCGTCTTTCCGTCCGTCCGTCCATCCGTTAACATTTTGCGTCAAGGTTTCTAGGAGATTGTATCTTCTGAACTCTTTGATAGATTTAGTTGATACTTACACTGAAGTAACATACTGGTCTAAAGATCTCATTGATGCATGTCCCAACCCCCACAGTGACCTTGATGTCAAGGCCACAGACTTAGAAATTTTACATTTGGTTAAAGTATTGCGTCAAATTTTCTGAGAGTTTGTATTTTCTGAACCCTTTGATAGATTTAGTTGATACTTACACTGAAGTTGCATACTGGTCTTAAGATTTCATTGATGCATGTCCCACCGCCACAGTGATCTTGAGGTCAAGGACACAGACTTTGAAATTTTATATTTGGTTAAAGTTTTATGACAAAGTTTATAGATGTTATGACAAAGTTTATAGATGCCTATTATGTTCTAAACTCTAAGACAAATTCAGTTGATACTTGCATCAATGTACCAGTCCAAACATTTTGTGATGTATGTCCCTTCCCCCACCCACGGCGACCTGGACCTCAAAGTCATGGACTTAGAAATTTTACATTTGATTAAAGTTTTATGACAAAGTTTATAGATGCCTGTATGTTCTCAACTCTAAGACAAATTCAATTCATACTTGCATCGATGTTGCATACCAGTCCAAAGATTTCATTAGTGTATAACCCACCCCGCTGCTTCAGTAACATTGATACCCCCACTCCTTCAGTAACTTTGATGCCCTCACTCCCTTGGTCCATTTAGAAATTTTATGTTTAGTTTAGCTTTTACAAGCACATTTATATATTCTTATAGCTGGTTGACATCTTCATTCATATTACATACAAGCTTGAAAGCTATATCAGAGTATGGCGCTGGCCGGGGGTATACGTGACCCACCGGTCGCTTTCTCTAGCTTGTTCAGTCCGCATGAACGCCTCCTTGCTCATCAGTGCAACAAAAATCAAACAACCACAGAGATAAAACAACGGCGAGGACTCGACAGCAAGAAACCACAGAAATGCTGGAGCAAAAGAAAACCAACAGTTAGACTCCGATGGGTCCCACCAAAGATAAAGCATCAGGCACCAACTAACATTACATAAAATTAAATACTAATTCTCATTAAGCCTTTACGCTGGAACCGTCATAGAATTTGAGAAGTAGAAGTAAAACAAAGATCAGGAATCGAACAAATTAACTTACTCCACCCATCAAAGACACCAAAGGAAAAGAAACACAAACACTAAGCGACCAGACCATAATGGAAACCCAAACAAAGGAAGGCCATAAGGACAGTTACTTTCCCACAAAATGGCCATATGGCCATCCAAAATAAAAAGACACAAGCGACACACACAGTAAGTAATAAACAACAAATTAGATAAACCGCCACAGAAGAACCGCCTTGGAACGGTCAGTGGAAAGATTTCCACTGGGGGGCTTAAATCGATTTTACGTGGCCACAATCCTCGCCCTTACTTCCGTCGCGATTTAGACAAATAATTTGTTCAGTCCGCATGAAGGCCTCCTAACTCATCAGTGCAACATCTCCGTGAACACAAAAAATCAAACAACCACAGAGGTGAGACAACGGTGAGGACTCGACAGCAAGAAACCACTGAAATGCTAGAGTAAAAGAAAACCAACGGTTAGACTCCGGTGGGACCGACCAGAGGCAGAGCATCAGGCACCAACCAACATTACCAAGAAAGGCCTGACCCACCGGCGTGCAATTAAAAGAGGGAAGCATAGTTGTCAACCGTGATTGGTTTAACTACCATGCATGTAGTCTGTCGTATAACATTTATGTTGTACCCAATCTTTTATTATCGAAGACTGATTTTATGAAATTTGGTGCTGAACTCATTATATATAATTTTCTGAATTTATATACTAAGTCACCATAAAATTCGGGTTCCGATAGAACTTGTTGCAGAAGAGATTTAAGTTCAACATTGAATTTTAAAATTAAATCGGAATATACGTCTATAAAATCTAGAAAAGACTTGGCACAGTTTGTGATACCGATAACCCTGATTAAGAAATTTAACAGTTAACAATTTTTTACGAACGTTGAAGTCATTTACTTGACTATACACTCTGGCAAATTGAATTAATTTCGACAAAGAAACACCATGTGATGCCGCACGAGGAACATCACCATCCAAGACAGGAAAATTAACAATCTCAAAATCAAAATCATCGCGTTTATCATAAATTTGGCAGGAAACAAATCCATCCACAATAGATAGATGCAAATCTAGAAAACGCGGCCTCGGTCTCAGAAGAATTTGCTTTATTTAACTGAAGTTAAGAGGGAAAATCTGACTGACCAAACCATCGAAATACGTATTGTCAATATTTAATAATCCATTTAAATAACTAGAAGTCAAGCTAAAGGCTTCAATGATTTCAGATTGGTTTTGAACGGAAAATGACATCATGAAGTCTCTTTCATAACAAAAGAAGAACAGATCGGCCACAAGGGGTGCGCAATCCGTACCCGTCGGCAATATTCTTTCGTGGAGATTGATCATGAAATCTTTTCTACGGTCATTCTCTCCCTTTCGGTGATTCAAGAAGGGCAGTTGTCAGTTTCTGGCGAAATAATGTGCACTGTACTAGTTAATCGCTTACATACGTATAAGCCTGCACAGGAAAAGTGTGGATAGGTAAACTGACCGGCTAAAAAATGACCTAAAATAGTGATGATTCGGTCGTTAAACTCAATAACAAACAAATAAAACCAAATCTTTTGCAAATATTTTCAAGTGTAAAGGTGATATCTTCACACCATCTGACATGGCCATAAAGTACAATTTTCATTCTCTTCAGAAAAGTGAAAAAAAGCATTTCTTACATTACATGCAAGATGGAGGGAATCTTCCCTATGATAGTCAATTAAAATAAATAATTATGTTTCCCTTTTATATGATTATGAGGAAGTGTAGTGTAATGGTAAAAATAATCATAAGTAGACAGACTTGAAGCACGAAAACGTCTGGATTTCAATTTATTTAAAACTTATTTAGTTCTTTATAGACCAAAACGGATTTCTTCCTGATCTTTGTCGCAGGATTTAATCACATGTATTTGATGGTAGTAAAACATGAAGTTAATAATTGGGAAAGTTCAGTGGTGGTACAAGAGCTTGAATTTGCAATAAACTGTGCTGTGTACGGTCTTTTATGAAGTTTAGGTAACCAATATAACGTAGGAAGCTATTCTTGGCCTTCTGTAACACATACAGCAAACTTGGTGGCTGAATGACGAATATGGTCATCAACTAAAGCCCTTTCTACAGCAAAAGGCTGCAGTTCATAAGCTTTAGTACCACCAAGTTCTTGCTCAAGTGTGTTAACATAGTGAAGCCGTCAAACAACGACGACGTTGTTAGTGGCCTTGTCTGCTGGAGCCAAAACAAACTTCATATGAAATTCTTGAATACATTGTTTAAGTGACGTCAAGGAGGCATTAATGCGGACTGAATAATTATTTGCCTAAATCGCGAGAAGTAAGGGCGAGGATTGTGGTCACGTAAAATCGATTTAAGCCCCCAGTGGAATTCGTTACACTGACCGTTCCAAGGCGGTTCTTCTGTCGCGGTTTATTTTTGTTATGACTTGTCTTTGAGTGTGTGTGTCGCTTAAACTATTTTGTTTTGGATGGCCAATTGGCCATTTTGTGGGAAAGTGACTGTCCTTTTGGCTTTCTGCTGTTGATGTTTCCATTGGTGTCTAGTTGTTTCATGTTTGTGTTTCTTTCTCTTTGGTGTCACTGATGAGAGCTCTGCGTTACTTGTATCGATTCCTGATCATTGACTTCATTTCTATTTAGCTATTCTCGTATTGTGAGTGAAGAAAGAAATGCTTTTGCTCACTAGTTTGAGAATGGTAAGTTTCAATTCTTTAAGCGCTTTATTCTCAATATACTCTCTTTTAAACCATCGATTACCAAATTCATGCAAGGCAGCAGGATTTCATCTCTACACTTATTGAAATCAATTTTAGAAGGAAATGATATTTCGGTCCTTCAGAAGTTTGCTGTCGTCACTCCATTTTTCGACTTCTTTCCCTGGTGTTATTGTGGGGATGATTTGGCATCTGATTGTATCATTTCCTGATCGTTTCTCATTTCAATGCTAATTATGACAATTTGCAAACTTTGCAATTGCAAATTGTCATTTCTTGGATGTGGGGTATATTGTCACAACTAGCTTGGTTTGCTAATCTCGATGATGAGTAGATTATGTAGCAGAGAAGCTTATACAACGGGGTTATCGATATCATAAAGTATTTTGTCATTTTTTTTTTCTTCGTCTTTGCTACTGAAACGAATAGAATTTATGATGACAAATGTTCTTTCTTTTCAGTTTAGGGAAACAATTGCCAGGTTTGAAAAGATTTAGTATAACATAGCGATAGACAACATGCTACATGCTAGGTGATCGACTGATTGTGTTGTGTGTTGTCGCTTAACGACACGTAAACCCTTGTTGGCCAATTTGTGTCGTCTTTCAGAGGAATGAGGGGACAGAGATAGAAGAAATAGAAGAGGAGATTAAAAAGAGGGACAGAGGAGAAAGAGAAAATTTATTAATGTAAGATCCATGACAACTTCGCTTCACTCAACCACCTTAGCTGGGTTGTCGATAATTGTGAGTGAGAACATTCACATTTTTAGCTCGCCTTACGAAAGTAAGGGGGGCTATTGCAATACCCCCGGGCGTCCGTCGTCAGCGTCGGCGTCAGCGTCAGCGTCGGCGTCCGCATTTTGTTAAAGTTTACCTGCAAGCTCTTATATGTGATGTTTTATTTTGAATATATAATTAACAATTGGTAAAAAACAATATTTAACATTATCATTGTACTTCATTTTACAGGTTTTTTGGCTTAAATTGGTCTTTTTGAGAAGTTAATATTTTCCTCTGTATTACCTCCCTTACTTCCCTGTGTTAAAGTTTACCTGCAAGCTGCGTGAGTTCAAATCCCGGGGAGGCATGTTTTCTTTGGTTTTCTTTTCTTTTTAAAAACATAGCGGGTCTGGGGCTAAAGGTCAAGGTCACTGTGGCTATTTTTAGAAAAACATTGTCATCGCTCTAGCGCCTTCATTAATTGATGGATTTTAGTATTACTTGGGTATAATGATATCTCGGGTGACTTTGACTTTCAGGCTCCGGGGCTTACGGTCAAGGTCACTACTTTCAGGGTCACTGGGTCAAGGTCACTGTGTCTATTTTTAGAAAAAACATTGTCTTCGCTCTTGCACCTTAATTTATTGATTGGTTTTAATATAACTTCACACAAATGTTGGGTATGATTATATCTCTAGCAAGTTCAACTTTCAGGGTCTGGGGCTGAAGGTCAATGTCACTGTGGCTATTTTTCTAAAAAAAACTTTATGATTGCTTTAATGCCTACATTTATGGATGGATTTTAATATAACTTTACACAAACGTTGGGTTTGATGATATCTCGAGCTGGTTTCGACTTTCAGGGTCTGGGGCAGAAGGTCAAGGTCACTATGGCTATTTTTAGAAAGTCTTTTTCATCGCTCTTGCGCCTTTATTTATGGATGGATTTTAATATAATTTCACACAAATATTGGGTATGATGATATCTCGAGTGACTTTGATTTTCAGGTTCCGGGGCTGAAGGTCAAGGTCACTGTGGCTATTTTTCTAAAAAACTTTGTGCTCGCTCTAGTGCCTACATTTATGACTGGATTTTAATACAACTTTACACAAATGTTGGGTACTATGATGATATCTCGAGCGAGTTCGACTTTCAGGGTCTGGGGCTGAAGGTCAAGGTCACTATGGCTCTTTTATGATAACTTGCCCTCATACATCTTAGGTCCCCAAAGGCGAGCTATGTTGTCTTCTGACAACTCTTGTTGTTTATTCCGCTTCAGTTTGTCATACCGACTCGTAGAATAGTAATACTCCAAGCACGAGGAAAAAATGCTGATGTGCCAACTGTCAGTTGTACTAATTCGACAACACATCCGTGCGACATAGAACACTTTTTCATATCTCCAAAATGGCTACTTTTCTGATGAAATTCCGTACTAATTGTCTTTTTTACACTGCGAATATGGGTTGTGGGTGCTCCTTAGAACCGCCTCATGTGCTCTAACGAGTATCCACAAACTGTGTTTTGGCGCAGAATTAAAAAAATAATGTTCACCACCGTAAACTCCAGTTTTCCTTTATAAAGTGGGGTAAAGGCCGGTTTGTGTTCACTTCACGGACTTGCTCGCGTCATGGAGTTCTCCCTGACAACATGCGAGACGTTTTAGTTCTCCGATACAGCTCAAAACTAAAATTCTATAAGGTTTTTTTTTCACTTTTCCACATGAGATGCTTTGATAGCAGGGGGTTCGGGAGATCAGATAATAAAGTGACATAACGGCCAGAGACACACAACGACTGCACACCTGGCTTATACTGTTTGATGACATGACAAAGCAAGTTTATAATATGCAAATATATTAAAATATATAAAAAAGTTTGAAAGCGATAGACAATTAGAATATCATACCGTGTTTCGAACTCATAAAGCGAAACAAGAAACCCACTAAAATCTTGAACAAAAGCGGGGTTAAACGATGATGCAGACCCACATAGTTGCTGCATTTAACAACCTCTACCATTGCAATCTGTGTAAATCCAGAGAAGATGGCTTCTAAGCATATGATCAGAATCTGCATTGTTTGCCATGCAGTTTGGGAACTGAATGAATACTTTATATCAAGTAATCTGATTTGTTGATATCATTCGCGTGTGTCTATATTAATTTATCCAGCAGGACAAGGGATACGACAACCATATTTATCATATGACGTCTCGTCTGAGAATGTAATAACGACATTTATTACATACTTACTATAGGAAAATTACATTAGAATCTTTCAATACAGGCTCATGTTTTCGCTATTTTGATGGCACAGTCACGTGACGGGGCCACAAATCCATATAATATGGATTTTTGGCACTGCCTTTCCATATTGGCACTGCTCCACTCTGTTACTATAGCAATAGAACGTTAATGCCGTACTCCATAAGTTTCAAAATGGCCGCAGAAAAATAACTTGAAGCAATGTCAACCCGACTCATCACGAAAACAGGCCTATATAATTTTGACCCCCTCGAACCCCACTTTTATATAGTAAAACTGGGGTTGCAGGGTGAACCTTATTTTTCTTATTTCTGCTGTAAAATATAGATTGTGGGTACTCGTTAGAACCGCCTCATCGAGGCGGTTCTAACGAGTACCCACAATCTATATTTTGAGCAGACATAAGAGATATATCACATTTTTTTCATTTAAAAATGTTCATTTTTTCGGCGATTTCGGTTACAGTGTATTTGTAAAGGCGTGTTTTCGTAATGTTCTGGACCTAGACAGAGCGATAGAAGACAGTGATAACAATAGATTTTGAGAAAAGTAGAAGTAAAACAAAGATCAGGAATCGATAAAATTAACTTACTCCATCCATCAAAGACACCAAAGGGAAAGAAACACAAACATGAAGCGACCAGACCATAATGGAATCCTAAACAAAGGAAGGCCATAAGGACAGGTACTTTCCCAAAAAATGGCCAAATGGCCATCCAAAATAAAAAGACAAAAGTGATACACACAGTAAGTAACAAACAACATAAATAAATAAACCGCCACAGAAGAACCGCCTTTGAACGGTCAGTGGAAAGAATTCCACTGGTGTGTGTGTGTGTGGGGGGGGGGGGGGCTTTAATCGATTTTACATGGCCATAATCCTCGCCCTTACCTCTGTCGCGGTATACACTAATTTTGTTTAGTCCGCATGAAGGCTTCCTAACTCATCAGTGTAACATCTCCGAAAACATATAAATAAAAAAACTGCAGAGATGAAACAAGGTTGAGGACTCGACTGCATACAACAACAGAATTTCTGGAGCAAAAGAAAACCAACAGTTAGACTCCGATGGGCCAGACCAAAGACGGAGCATCAGGCGCCAACCAACATAAAGAATGCTAAAATAAAATAAAATTCCATTTATGCTTTTACGCTGGAACCGTCATATAATCTTAATCCCGACCCACCAGTCTGATGTTTCGTGGCAAGCATGAAAAATGAAAAACAAAATACTTTTAAAAGAAGTTCACTCACGATTGGGAAGCATTGCGAAGGACGATGCCTTCGAGCACAGCAGGGATGTCCCAACATTTGAACTAATAAGGTCTTGCCAACAACCTCAAACGAACAGATCCCTTCACTTCTGAAGAGCTTGAAATTGTGCGGAAGAAATCTGTGGGAGGAAATAGTTTCTAGGGAAATTTGTCCCAAAATATTGTCTTGTATTTTAGCGTAAACAACCACCGCGATCGACTGCTACACACGGAATATGCAGTAGCTTGATGAATGACACTAAGAGCCTTTAAAATTAAAATTGTCTTCAAATAAGCACAAAACATTCTGTAAAATACCTTAAAAAGCATTCTTTGAACTGCAGAAATTCTGTATTTTAAATGGCGATTTGGTTTTATTTTGAAACTTGTTTAGGTTTCCATTATGGTCTGGTTGTTTAATGGTTGTGTTTCTTTCCCTTTGGTGTCTTTGGTGGGTGGAGTAAGTTAATTGTATCGATTCCTGATCTTTGTTTTACTTCTACTTTACAGTTGCGACGTCACTTGTGACGTAATTTGCTGCGCACCACTACGTTACTGTATTACCTTGAACACGGTTAGTGTAGGCCTACTAATAAGTTATATAATTTAAAAGGAATTTCTTTTCTTTCGGCGGATACCGAAAATATTTGATCTCGCGGGTATCCATAACACACTCGACAACCTTTAAAAAGTAAATCTCTCTTTGTCTTGATTTCTTCACATGCAATATAACTTTGCTATATAAATGATGTAATAAAGAGGTTATGATATGGTGAAGGTGTGCCTCTAAGTCATATTGGCACCGGAAGTCATATTGGCCCTCTGGCTAAAGCCCTCGGGTAAATATGACATACCGGTGCCAATATGACTTAGAGGCACACCTTTACCATATAAAAACCTCTATTTATTACATACTTTCTATAGAATACATAGGAAAATCACATCTTTCAATACTGACTCATTTTTTCACTTTTGTGTTGGCACAGTCACGTAACTGTGCCAAAAATCCATATACTATGGGTTTTTAGCACTGCCTTTCAGTATTGGCACCGCTTCACTATGTTTCTATAGAAATAGAATGTTCCGCTAGTGCTCCACAAGCTTCAAAATGGCCGTCGAAAAGACTCTCGAAGCGATGTTAAACCAACTTAAGGACCTTGCCAGAGCAATAGAGGACAATAATAAAAGCAGTTTTAGAGAAATCTCTGAATCTGAAATGTATGAATTAGTTGAAAAGATGAAAAATACAAACACGCAAAGGAAAACAAACTCCGACTTGAGAAAAATCCATTCGTGGCTGGAGAGCATTGTGGAGGACAGAAAAGTAGAAAACATCCCCTCAGAAGAACTGGATCTTTAAATGTACATAGCCCGATTCTTCCTGAGTGTGAAGAAAATGGATGAAAAAGACCACAAACCCGATACACTGAAATCCTACCAGTCAAGCCTACAGAGGTAACTGACTAACAAACATTATACTGGAAATATCTTAAAAGACGATGCACTCAAGCATAGCAGGGACGTCCTCACATCAAAGAGAAAATCCCTGAAGCAACAAGGACTTGGTAACAAGGTTATGCGAGCAGATCCGTTCACCGACGAAGAGCTGAAAATCCTTGGGGAGAAATCTCTCTTGGGGAAGGGTGATTTTTTTCCCAATGAAAAATATCCTATATTTCGGTAGAAGGCTTCTTCTGAAACAAATCGTCTACTTGTCTTGCCTTGTGCAATAAATTCTACCCCTTTTAGGGTTGTACTGTAAAACTTCATTAATTTTGTTTTCAGTAATCATTTTCTAGTTGATTCGTGAGGGAAAAAATCTCGAAAGGCTTGTAAATAGTTTAAATAATTCGTGCTGTTAAACGAAAACTTTACTGATGTTGTCAGTATACGCGTTGCTAATGTAAACAAATCTAAAAATAGGTAGCGCCAATGGGAAACAATTCCATGTGTATCAGTGTACAAGTTAGAGCTTTCTTATACATTTTGCTACCTTGTATTATTGCTCACTAATGTATGATTTGTTTGATTTCAACTGTCTTATGTGTTTTTCTTTGGTGTACTAAGTCTCATATATTACTTCAAACATCGTTTTAGAAGTCTATGCAAAGAGAACTGCGGTTTTCCCCAATTTATATAGTGAAAAATGGGGTTAACGGGTGTCAAACATCAACATCTTAAGTATGACTGCTTACAGACATAGATTGTGGGTACTCGATAGAAGTGTCTATTTGTGGTGATTCTAATAGTACTAAAATCTATGTTTTAACTAAATAAATAACATCCAAAATGTCCTATACGTTGTCATTTTTGAATAAAAATACAAAAATGAGCATACGTGTGTTAATGCAAGTTTGTTCAGATCTTGCTTTTAAATTAACATTCATTTCCGACATTCCGCAGGCACTGACCAATCCAATGTGGCGTATTAATACGTTGCATTTCGGCCTGAGGGGGAGACAGGGGCATATGAAAATGTTGTGGGGAGACCTAGAGGTGTGATTGACTTCGACCGGACGAGAGTATCTTGCTTTTACAGAGCGTGCCACAAAACCCGAAATGGTGAACAAGATCCACGACGGTTTATTCCCAAGATGTTTGCACAGCCTGGTAAGTTGATTGTCATTGATTACTTATTGCAAAAGCCTGAGTTCATTGACAACACATACATTCTACACATGAGAAAACTATCCACCACTTCCTCTGAAATAAATCAATATAGAATTATTTCAGTCTTAATGCCCAAAATGAAGCACTTATAGAGTGATGTGTATAAATTGTAGGAATTTGCGCTTATGTATTTTTCAGGCGATCCACTCTGCCCTGTGGAACTGTATAAGCTCTATGCAGACAAGAGACCAGACCAAATGTGCCAGCCAGAATCCCGGTTTTACTTAGCAGTAAATCCGCATTACGGTGTAGATACTAACAATGGACGACAATGGTTTTTGAGTGGCCCAATGGGGAAAAACAAGCTTGGACAAATAGCCAAAGTTATGAGTGAAAAGGCTGGTTTCACAGGCAGACACGTCAACCACTCTGGCAGGAAGACCTGCATTACTAAGTTATTTGACGCCAATAAACCACCCACAGAAGTTGCCCAATTATCCGGACACAAGAACATGCAATCTTTAAACAATTATAATATTGTCAGCCTTCAGAAGCAAATGGAAATGTCATCTATCGTTCATGGTGGCCGCGGTGATACCCCAACCACCAGTCATTCCTCATCAGTTTCATTGTTAAATGCACCTTATGCCAATTGTTCGGGGGGGGGGGATTATGCTGTATAGACAGCTTTTCAGGTCCAGATAATAATGTTTTTGACGAGGAATTGACTCGTGCCTCGCAAGAATTAGAACACAGCTTAGACGTTATCAGGAACTATGAGAATGACCAGTCAAATAATCATATCGCATCTACAAACCAAGTTATTGATTTGCCAGTTATGCAAAGCCCTGGTTGGACTGTTCAGCTAACTAGTCAGAGCTTCAAGCCTCAGTCGTTATTTACTAATTGTACCTTTAACAATGCTGTCAACATTGTTTTTAAAAAGGAACTGTATCAGTGCTGGAGAATGTTAGTGAATTCTTATTCATAGTTACAAATTTCAGGGTTTTGCATAACATTATTGTTATATTTACTGTTTCAAAAATATGTTTGGACATATTTGTTCTCAGTTTGAAAAGTGTGAATTTAGGCCAGAATGGACACTCAATAAATTGTGTTCATAACAACATTTTCCATTGTTAATGTTTTGAAAGTAGGTAATAAAGAGGTAATGGTATGGCCAAGTTGTGCCTCTAAGTCATATTGGCACGGGTAAGTCATATTGGCCATCGGGCTAAAGCACGGTAAGTCATATTGGCCCTCGGGCTAAAGCCCTCGGCCAATATGACTTTCCGGTGCCAATATGACTTAGAGGCACACCTTGGCCATACAATAACCTCTATGTAATAAATTCGATACTCCACTAGTGGATTAAATATGCAAATCAATTAGATACGCCCCGTAATGTTACATGTACGACGTCCTTGACGACGTTGCGTTTACTTATGGCGTAATATGGACATTTTTGTTAAACCATCGTGAATAAAATTCGTTTTTAATGTCATATGATAAATAGAATCTTGCATTCGTGCTCATGTATTATTGAATTTATTAAACTCGTTGAAGAAAAGGGATAAAATGCTTGACACATCCTCGCATTTTATCTCTTTTCCTAAACTCGTTAAATAAATCCAATAATACATGAACACTCATATAACTTGAGATCCTCTATGACCATAGGACAAGAAAAGTGAAGGTAGGCCATGTCCCACAGCGAAGACTCGCAGCAGCTCGATCATTGACAATTTTCGCTGGATATTGGTCATGTGATCTTTCTTGGGGTCACAGACTGATCTCTGTCTTCGCTGGACACGCATGCTCAAAGACACCACTTTTTAATCGGCGCAATCCAATCTACATAAAGATTGCCGCAGCAAAACATCCATTGCTAGAATAAGCACTAATTCTTTTTCAGAATTCACCCTTTTAGTTTCTCCTCTAGTCAGGACCACTATTACATGTGCTTACACCAGAAAGTCACATATATATTTGCCGAATTGCACACCTCGCAGATCCCACCGAGCATAGCCGCTTGAGCCATTCATCCTGATGTAAATGAGACATAATAATGGTAAAGGGTTGACAAAATGCTTATGAAGGATCTTGCTTCACCCAACTGGCACTGAAGAAAATACATGTGGTTATCGTAGACTGAGGAATCTCTTACTCATTAGTATGTCTATGGCAAATCGTAGCACTAAATAGTGATACATGTATCTTACATATAAAAATGTGTGATCATTTGCCTTAATAATGTTATTTTTGCTTCAATCTTAGATTGTGGATGTTCGTTAGAGTATACATTTTAAGGGGAATGGATACACTTTCAAGGGAGGCAACTCCTATAAAATATTTTTAATATAAACACATTTGATTGTGTTTTTAAATACATGTGTAACAAGTTCTCGCAACATTACAAGTTACAGCCCCCCCCCCCCCCTCTACAATAAAGATTCAAAGCAACAACATGGCAAACAAACGATTGTCAAAATACGATCAGAAGAGAAAGGAGAACGGACACTGTGTTAGTTGCGAACGCCATTGTTAAAAGGAGAAATGGAAGATATTGCAACCGTTCCAGATTATTTTATTGAAGGGAAGAGAAAATTGTCCATCTGGCTTGCGCGAATTCCTAATACGAGCCTCGTAACTGCAGTAACCTGAAAAATGATCTCTTTGAAAATCACTTAAGCACGACAAACTGTGTGCATGTTGAAATGAAAGTGACGAATATATTCATTTATTTTGGTGAATGCAATGATTATAACATTCAGAGAATACGTATGTTTAGACAAACTCGCGCGTTTCACCACTTTACTGTATGATAAACACCGATGAACAACGTTTTGTTTGTCATGGCAATAAGGGTCAACTCTTAAAGGAAAGAATTTAATCCTGATGAACAAATTCTTTCCTTTCAGCGAAGACCTGTTTTTCCGTGGGACAGAGATTATACAAAAGCGAACAGGAAGTCCTGAAAGTTGTCTCCCTTTGTAAAATGGATGAAATATCTGCCATGTATACCCATTCTCCTTAAATACAGATTTTCTCCCAATACTGTGGGGTTATGCAATATATACATTGCACGAATTTAACGTGATTAAGTATGCTTGCCTAAAAAGACAGTTACCAAAGTAATTATCACATTCAGATGTCATATATTGATGCAAATCACTATTGTCCGGCAGAATTCAAGAATATTTTTGGTGAACATGGATTTGCGGTGTATACAAAATGTGTTGACATATTTCGGAAGCTGAGACCTTCTGCTCTCAGAATGTGATTGATGCCACCTTCAGATTCAAGATGGCCTCCAAGATGGCTGGCAAGTTAAACAAAATGACAAGTTCTAATTAAAACAAATGTTTTGACAATTCTGAAAGCTGAAACCTTAACCTTTGAATTTTATTAATTCAGCATTTTAAAACTCATAAAAGTAACAACAACAACAACAATAATAATAATAATAATAATAATAATTATATAGTGTTTCCACAAAAATTAGGCTAAAATCTACCAGTTACACCACCACAAAAGGGATACTTATAATATTCACTATGGATTTCGGATTTCGGAAAGTAAATGTGCATGGGTATAAGCTATGATTTTCTGTCATCTAGCCATTGGGGTGTTAGGCAGTTATGGCCATTTTAGTAACGTAAGCATTAATATTAGGAAGAAATATAGTCAATAAAGATTTATATCCACATAGATATACATTTTAACTCTGTTTAAATCCATCAAATAATATGGACATCGTCCTGAATTGCTCTGTAGTCTCTATAGTTGCAGAAAAAATCACTTATGGTAAGTAAAACCTTGTTATTTATTTTACAAATTGTGTTTCTAGTGGTAAATTACCAAATATTGGTTTGAATGAATAAAGAATATTTCTTCCAAGATGAAGCTGTTGATATAAGAATAATATTTTAAATTCATCTTGTAAATCAATATAGCTGTCATAAGTGTATTGTACAATGGAGCATCAGGTACACTTTTATTCTTTTGATAGGAATCTCGAAATTTCGACTAAATAACTCGAAATGTCAACATACTAACTCGAAATTTCGACTTACTATTTCGAAATTTCGACAGTCTAACTCGAAACTGACTCTGTGATCGGCGATGTGCATTCAACTCTGAATAGGGATTAGCCATAACAGGAATCTTGTTCTGGTCAACTCAGAGTTGAAAGAAGACCTCAGATCTCAGAACCAACTTTCCACAACCTCATTATCACGGTTTAAATATGGGGTTTGGATATTTTTGCATGTTTAGCGCCAGAAGTCATGCCTCATTTTGAGAACAAATCATTTGCCACCAAACCTGTGTGCTAGACACCGCCGTTACGGAATGTAGACATTGGCTTGGCTAGCTAGAAGCCCGGATTTGAATCCCCTGGAACATATTTGGGAGATTCTTGGGCGTCGAAAACAGAACACTGAACACCCCAGCCCCCACCCCCCCCCCCACACACACAAACACACACACACACACCACCACCACCACACACGCGTGGCTAGAGCTGACCAGCCATCAATTTCGACGTCTGACCGATGGGATGAAACGAAGGGTCTAGGATTCTTCTGCTCTGTCAAAATGATACATCTTGAACACGCAACGTATTCTGATACCACATTTTCTGTCCGGTTGTTGCTTGGTTAAGTTAGTATTGGTGTTCTTGGTGCATAGTTAACCATCTTTTAGGTCGATTTTTTTTCAATCGACCCAAAGTAACTACCTTCAGAAGCTTCTCGCCTGCTATTGTCCATGCGACTATCGCTGACCATCTACACCATTAAGGTACCGGTTATTTAATGAAGCTCTCTTCTGCGGCGTCTGATCAGGGTCTACACTGTTTGCAATGTCCAGGTTTACCGGCCCAGTCTACAGGGCGCACTGGCGTCACAGGCAAAGACTATAGCGCTGCTATAAATAACTAGTACATGGATTTTGAACATGGTCAGTGATAGTCACGATGTCAATAGAAGGCGGGAAGCTTCTGTAGTTAGTTACTCTTAGTCAATTGATAATTAATCGACCCAAGCGCGGCGTGATCAGGATCTACACGTTTTGCTTATAGTATAGGAATTATGTACAAATCCACACTCGAAGACAATCGGCCCACCAGTGCTGTCAGTGCTTTGATCTATAAATGATGAAGATGTTGTTTCCACTTTTGTGGGACTTTTACCCGACGTTGAGATGAAATGACTTCTCAAGCCCTGTCGCCTAATGAAACCAATAGGGTTTGTAAGCACGGACGTTCCGACTCGCACCGCTTTACCTGTGCAGGCTTTGATCCTCTAAGCGGTTTACCAGTACTCGTGTGCGGTCGGATTTCAGCTCTGCGTTGAGGCACCATGCAGCCCATCAATTTCTTCAAGCCCCGATGGGCGGGGGCCGTGAAACGGGATTGAATGCGCGACGTCCTGATGAGACAGAAAACCCTCTGTCTCTTACATGATACATATGTTTTGGGCCTCTAGTTTTATAGTTCTTGAGAAATATTTGATAAACTTAACATCGGCCAATTTAGAGTGAGAGAAGAATGAAAGAACATGTGAAAAAATACACCGAGAAAGGTCATTGGCGTTTTCACGATACAAGTAAGCCGATAATGACCATAGTCTCTTCACAATGTTATCACATAATTTGCACAATCTGCTTGATGTAAACTTGTTTTCAAAGCGGAGGTATAATGAAACGGGGGAATGTGTATAGGACTTAATATCTCGTAACGACTAGTAAGTCGAAATTTCGAGATACTAAATCGAAATTTGGAGTTAATAAGTCGAACTTTCGAGATAGTAAGTAGCATAACAAGTCGAAATTTCGAGTAATTAAGTCGAATTTCGAGTTACTAAGTCGCAATTTCGAGTTACTAAGTCGGAATTTCAAGTTAATAAGTCGAAATTTCGAGTTATTATGTCGGCATTTCGAGATACTAAGTCGAAATTTCGAGTTAACACTTTACCACTCAGGGATTTTGTGATTTTCGCTGATTTTCACAGTGTTGCACCTGACAGCAACTTCAACTAGCCATTGTTTCATAATGAATGGTCTGTTTTACACAAAACTCGGTATGAATGTTCATTGGGCAGTAACCTTTCAAATGCAACCTTTCATGACTTGATCATTGTTGTCATAGTAAAGAGGGAGCATCTCAAAGTTGGCAAAAAGTGTGTTTTCACATAAATTTTTCGGGATGTGAGGGGGGGGGGGAGGCGTTGCCCCCCTTCAATCCCCCCTATAATATTTTTAGTGGGGAGGCGCGCAAAAAAAACAGGTCACTTTTTTGCCCAACAAATCCTAAAGCAAACATAACTATCCAGGAGTAGGAATGCAGATTTTAGGTGCTTCTGGGGCTTAAAATGGGGGGGGGGGGGTGCAGACACGTAAAAACACGTATCTGAGTGGGAAAGGGTTAACTGAAATCTGGGAACATACTGAATTTTAGTCTAAAATGCATTAATTATATCTGAAATATTGTTTCCTGCAATAAAATGATGAAAAAAAAAAAAACAACATTATTTTGGTCAGTTGGGATTTTCATCATTAACCCTTTACCATTCAGGGATTTTGCTTTACACCAAACTCAGTATGAATGTTCATTGGGCAGTAGCCTTTCAAATGCAACCTTTCATGACTTGATCTTTGTTGTCATGGTAAAAAGGGAGCATCTCAAAGTTGGCAAAAAGTGTGTTTTCACATAAATTTTTGACCACATTTTAATCTTCATACAGCTGTCAAGGCAACAATTAAGGTGTTTGGCACTGGCCATTTTCACTGTTTGCAGCACGTTTTATCAGCATCAATTTTCAGGCATTTTTGACCTCAGACACCCTCAGATATAAATTTTAGCCGCCGGTTGGGCCATACACCCAAACTTTTTCGGGATGTGAGGGGGGGCAACGCCCCCCTTCACCCCCCCCCTATAATATTTATCTGAGTGGGAAAGTGTTAATTAGTCGAAATTTCGAGTAAGTAAGTCGACATTTCGAGATACTCAGTCGAAATTTCGAGATACCTATCAAAAGAAAAATGTACCTGGCCATAATGCTCTTTCGTAGTATTGAGTATAATTACTATAAGTATTTAAATATATGGCAAGCCTAATGTGTTATTTACCTGAATGAGTATTGATTGTATATATAAATAGACCATCCCAGATTCCAGGCAAATGATCTAACTCTATGTGTGTGAAATAAAAAAAGAGAGAGAGAGTGTGTGTGTGTGTGTGTGTGTGTGTGTGTGTGTGTGTGTGTGTGTGTGAATTCTGGTTTACCGTCGCTTTCAACAATTTTTCAGTCATATCACGACCGTGTCTGGTTGCGACAGGGAGCACAATGCTCTCTTTTATAGTGCTGCCTCACTGAAGTATCATGTCCCAGTCGCATTACATGATATCACACCCAGTCACATTATCCCGACACTGGGTAGAACAGTCCTAGCTCTACCCCGTAAATCTGAGTGCCAGGCGAGGAGCAGCTAGTACCATTTTTAACGACTTTGGTATGTCGCGGCCCAGGATCGAACCCGTTCCCCGGAGCGGACACTCTACCAACTGAGCTATCGCGGCCGGTAGGTGAAACAACACACTGTTGCATAATTCAAACATTTTCAATTATCTACGTTACCAATCAAAGCGACTGTATTAAACCATTCTTCACTTTTATATGAAATTAAAGTCAACTCAATATCAGTCCATTCGGCTGACAGGTCAAAACACACAGATGTTAGATCATTACACGTTTAGGGATAAGGATTTATATATATTACGTATAATTATGCACAGAACATAGAAACATCGTTTGTGTGCTAAAAAGATACTAGAAAAGTTCTACTACCATTGGGATTTGGTTATTTTACTCCAGACACAAAAAAGTGCGCCATTACCAGTAACCCGCATGTTTCTACTTATAGTCCAGACGATTCTCTAAAAATCCTGCATTTTGTGGTACAAGCATGAAACTTTGCACAAATGTTATTTAGACGTAGGTAAATGATTTAAGATATGGAGGCATCGAAAAATAATTCTACGTCCGGTTTTATACAAGATGGCGGATCTGCTGTAACAAAACCTTGAATTAACAAGAAGATACATGCTAAAACAGCTATAACTAGTCACAAAACTGCATTGCACATGCAAATTGTACAGAAATAAGGTGTTTGATTGTCTCTAAACGATCAAAAGCAAACAAAACATTCAACTTCCGGTTTTATTCAAGATGGCGGATCAATTTTCATTAGTTTTTTTCTAGTCTCGTTTGAGGTAAAGTGTACTTAAACAACGTAGATGAGAACAAGCCTCAGGGACATTGTTCTAGTGATATTCTTAAACAAAAACAGTTAAAATAGGAGAGGCAAGCGAAAATATGAATATTCAAATATACCTACTTCCGGTTTATAAGAATATAGCAAGGTATAAGTATTTCATCAAAGCCTAAATACAGAATTGGACATAGGGAACCTGACCATATGAATGACTTTGTACCTAACCTATATTAGACAAATTGCTAAACACATCTGAGTGAGTTAGTGCACACTACATGTCAAAATATTGCTACTTCAGGTGGGATAAGTGCCACTTCCGGTTGTATTGTCTTTTCTTATACAGTTTTCTTGAAAGTCTCAAAGCTAAAACATACACTTATTAGCCGCAATTACCACCGCAAGAGCACAGAGCAGCGCATGAAAGGGCACTTTTGAAGCAATTGCATGCTTTACGACATGCCATTTTGCACTTGCAGTGCACCAGCTCTTGACAAAGAATTGCAGCTTCCGGTAGCGCGGTCCACTAAGATTCCCATTTACGATCATTGGTTTTGACCCAGCCCGATTCAAATGGACTTGGAAGGGTTGGATTTGGTTCTAAAGCATTCCCCCATACCAGGGCACCCTGATATGTGGATCTCCTTGTATGCTGCAACAATGCAGCTTCGGTTGGAGGAATGGCTTCTATTGGCTTTCCCTTCTGAGCAAACAGGTGCAGTCTGGCTTCGTCAACGTGCATTGAACTGCTCGTCCTATCGTACATAACGACAACGAACCTTTCTACGACTGGCATGAACAGTTCGAAATTCGCTGCCGCAACAGGGTTCATCATCGTAGCAAAAGCCTCTGTTAATTGGCCAAAAGCCATCCAACCATCCCATGCTGATTTCTTGCCTTTTCCATGAAATGCTGAAACCGGGTCGCAACCTGTAAATGCATGGAATAAGGGCAATGCTAATGATTTTTCAGGTCCAAGTGCTTTTGCAATAACGTGAGCTCCTATGTATCTTAAATGCTTGCCAGTACCAAATGCAATCCAGCTTTCAGACGCTGGTACTGTGTAACAGACAGCCAGAACAACCACATCCGTATCCACAGTTCGAATCAATATTCGATTGTATCCGGTATCTGGTCGGGCCCATCCGAGTCTTACTGTTGGTTTTCTTTCGCTCCAGCTTTTCAGTGGTTTCTTGCTGTCGAGTCCTCACCGTTGTCTCACCTCTGTGGTTCTTTGATTTTTTGTGTTCACGGAGATGTTGCACTGATGCGTTTGGAGGCCTTCATGCGGACTGAACAAATTATTTGTCTAAATCGCGACGGAAGTAAGGGCGAGGATTGTGGCCACGTAAAATCGATTTAAGCACCCCCCCCTCCCCAGTGGAAATCTTTCCACTGACCGTTCCAAGGCGGTTCTTCTGTGGCGGTTTATTTATGGTGTTGTTTGTTACTTACTGTGTGTATCACTTGTGTCTTTTTATTTTGGATGGCCATATGGCCATTTTGTGGGAAAGTAACTGTCCTTAAGGCCTGCCTTTGTTTAGGTTTCCATTATGGTCTGGTCGCTTAATGTTTGTGTTTCTTTCCCTTTGGTGTCTTTGATGGGTGGAGTAAGTTAATTGTATCGATTCCTGATCTTTGTTTTACTTCTATTTAGCTGCATCAGCAAGATGAAGGATCATTCTGTTGTCCCCTTCCTCGTGCGAGCATGAGACAAATTTGACTGAGGAAGGTTAGAATTGCAGAGAACCTCATTTCTGAATGTTGTAACTATTTGTTTGTCTGTAATAGGCATTACATGTATGAAATTCAAACAGTTCTGTTTTGTTTTCATCAACCCGCAAGAACATCTGCCTATTCTTTGGTACAGAATTTTGTGCTAGAACCCGACGTCGTATCCCCTGGCCCATTTTCCCTCTTGCAGTGCCTTTCAAGCTGTCATGTATGTATATGTTCCAAACGACATCAACACGTTTAACAAATTCAAGTTGCCTGTAAATGTAGGGTATAAACACATTCAATGCATACTCATCAAATGTTTTACTAGCACCAGGTCGTAGCTTGTTCACAAGAGCTGCACCGTCAATTATCGTGGCATTAACTGACACTGCCTCTTCTGACACCACTGTTAGTGGTTCCAAGCACTTTGAGAGAAGGTCAGACTTACTTCCCAAACGTATACTGCCGTTCTGACTCAAAGATGGTGGAAAACGCTAGTTCTCCTGCTTGAAAAAGTCTTCAACATTTCCACCTCGTGTCTGACAGGATATGTATAGTCGAGAGAACAGGGTGCAGTCATTTTTGAGAAGTGAAAGATTGGACTTTTCTTTTGAAGGTGCCTTTGCTGATGGGGTACGAACCAAAGATATTGCATTTTTCTTTATTGGTTCAAACACTTTCTTTTCACGTTTATCCAGCCTTTCTTCAACAAATTGTTTGTACATATCTTGTCCAGACTTTTCAGTTTGCCTCACAGTCTGCACTACACGTGGATCTGCAATGTCCTTTGTGTCAAGAGCAAGCAAGTCCTCACTTTGTTCTGCAAAGGGATTGCCTAAGTCATCCAACGTTTCTACCAAGGATGTTACATTTTGATGAAAAGTTCGCTGAACACTTTTTTTTTCTGTTCATGGTGGCCATCAAGTGCGTCTTCTTGACAGAGATACAGAGCTTCAAAATCTCTTGACAGTCGTGAAATTTCCGGACCAGCCACCTTCAAACGTCGCAATGTACCAGAATTTTCAGTGAGACCAACTGCGTCACCATCAGATTTAACGACAGCATTATTTTGCTCGTGTGCCTGGTCAAATGCAAGCCCTGAAAACCTTTGGAGAGTTTTATGAATAACAAAGTGACCTGCTTGAAACTCGGATTCAGTTGATGGACTGTTACTATGTAGGGCGTTCATATCCCTAACGTGTACAGGGAGCCACCTCGCATAGCTAGTGTGGTTCAAGGCGAAGAACCACGGAATAACTTTGGTAAGTGAGCCTATGTACAGCCTAAAGTTTCCCTCCCTTATTGATCTGATGAATGTAAAAAACATCCAGCTGCAACAAAAGTGTCAAGTACCAAAATTTGAACTGAGGTTTTTCAGTGGACATTTTTTTCACACCAACTTGTAAAGTCTAAAGGTATGCCATCGACACATTCAAGCGCATATTCATTGTAGGCAGCGTGCAGAAGTATAAACAGGCTGCATGCTGTAATCTGGTGAGCTCGACGTGTCTTTGTGACAGGAGAAGCTTTCAGGAAAGAATCAGCAGTGCCCGATGATGCCAGTTCCGCCTGTGAAAGAGCGTGGGTCCAACTAGAAGCTTCTAGCCATTCACCTAGTACCTTGAATGCTGCCATTTCTATATTCAATCCACCAAACATGATGACAAAGGAGCAGTCTCTTTAAGGCTGTTTTCATGGCCACAACCGATTTCCTTTAAACTTTGTAGCTTCAAATTGGTACATATTGACTGTCTAATGGTGAATTTTTAGACTCTTTAGTCCACTGGTTTTTGCTGTATACACTATTAAAGTGGGTGGGGTAATGTCACCCCATCAAGGGTATACTAACAAAAATGCTATTATTTTTGTTCAAAGTGCATGACTGGAGGCGATGTTTGCCATATGCTTACTACCCTTTTAGGCATAACAGCCGATGATAACAGTCTTTTAAAGATCAAACAAGAGAAGAGTTTATACGCGCTTGTAAGTTGTACCCAAATATCAGTACTTTTTATTCCCCAACTTTACGAAAAACCACAACACCTTTACAGTTTTCAACTTATTTCAAATATCTTTCATAAATATAATGTTGATGTAATAGTCATTCTAGGTATATGTCAGAATTATTGTTAGTTCATCAAACTTAAAGAGTTACCTGTCCCTGAAATTGGATTTACCCATTTTTTTAAATCGGAGTGCATTTATCCTTTTGTAGTACTCACAACTTCATTTGAAAGTGAATAAACCGATTCCATGCAAATATTATTAAATAGATGTGGACAAAGAAGTCATTTGATTTAACACTGCATGCTAGTATTTCCTTTTTTTTTTTTTTTTTGGTTATTTAAGGACTCTTAATTTCCAGGTGCAAATGGAACATTTGTCAACTGTCAAACATTTTTGACCACCAAAGCAGGCTTTGCTTATGTTGTGGAACCTCATTTTAGACTGATACTGTGCTTAAATATAAGTATGGTCTCACGACATGTTTAAGAATTTGTTAATTTACTGATCTTCCTCTGAATCGCTAGATGTACTCCATGTGTCAACAGCAGCATCATAAACAAAATCAATACATTCCCGGCTTGGTTTTGCTTCACTATTTTCTGTTTTGTTCCGGTAATATCCCAAATACCAGAGAACAGAAGTCACATGTGCGCAACATCCCACGGTACGAGCTCAACTTCTGCACCCACAATACCATCCAGTGATTGGGTTCAGTCCTTGTGTATATTCAACCCACATGTTATATGTTTTATTAGACGTGTGGCGAGAACGTATCTGTGCTTTGAGAACTCCATCTTCTTCTTTGTGTGCCATTATCTCATATGATCCATGATGATTTGGCTTGTTTCAGCTGGTAAATACCCAGTTTCAAATCCCTGAGTTCATCCTCAGTCATCTCTGGGAAATTCTCAAGTTTCTCATCATCGATCTTTTTCCAAATAACTCGTTTTTTATCCCAGCAATTTTTTGTCGCGCCTGCTATTAGCATGGCGCGATATAGGCGCCCGGTTTTCCGTCCGTTCGTCAAGGCATCAACATTTGCGACCACCCTAGCGTTCATCCTAATGGTCAAGTTTATTTCTCAAGAACTATAAGAGCTTCATTAATGATACTTGGTACAAACTTGTATCTGGGGATGACAACTTACATGCAAGCAACCATATGTGACCTTGACCTACATTTCATGGTTCACTGACTTTGTAAAATATTGCGACCACCCTAGCGTTCACCCTAAAGGTCAAGTTTATTTCTCAAGAACTATAAGAGCTTCATTAATGATATGTTGTACAAACTTGTATCTGTGTGGATGGCAACTTGAATGCAAGCATCCATATTTGACCTTGACCTACATTTCATGGTTCACTGACTTTGTAAAATATTGCGACCACCCTAGCGTTCACCCTAATGGTCAAGTTTATTTCTCAAGAACTATAAGAGCTTTATTATTGATACTTGGTACAAACTTGTATCTGGGGATGGTAACTTAAATGCAAGCATCCATATTTAACCTTGACCTATATTTCATGGTTCACTGACTTTGTAAAATATTGCGACCACCCTAGCGTTCACCCTAATGGTCAAGTTTATTTCTCAAGATTTATAAGAGCTTCATTAATGATATTTGGTGCAAACTTGAATCTGGGGATGGCAACTTAAATGCAAGCATCCATATTTGACCTTGACCTAAATTTCATGGTTCACTGACTTTGTAAAATATTGTGACCACCCTAGCGTTCACCCTAATGGTTAAGTTCCTTTCTCAAGAATTATAAGAGCTTCATTAATGATACTTAGTACAAGCTTGCATTTGAGAATGGGATCTTTTGAGCAAGCATCTATGTTTGACCTTGGCCTACATGTCATGGTTCGATGACTTTGTGCCCCAACAGGCGCGACATAGCCTTCGGCGGAATTCTTGTTACAACCTTATCCTGAAGCTTATTTGGAGTTTTTGCTAGGGCCATCATTCTTCTAGCAATTACTTTGCCTGAATCTTTGCTTGTTACCAAAGGTAGTCTAAATGCATTGCACAATGAGCAAACAATCCTTACATAGTCGCCAACATATGGTATTTGACTATTGGGCATTGTGATGCTAAGGGCTTTCCACTTTTTAATTCTCCCATTAGCTGATTCGACAACTCATCTCACCTTTGTAACTAGCCTTGACTCATTCGCCTCTTCAGTCGTATGTTGCTTCTGAGATTTGTTTAGGAAGTGAGGCATATGAGAATTGATTCCAAAATCCTTTAGTATATCTATAGCATTCCTGAAGCCGCGGTCTACAACGAGAACATCATCTTCAAACCAGTCAGTAATATTTTCTGCATTAGTCTTTAACATGTGTTCGGTAATCTTAGCATCTGTGTTTTTCCCATCTGCAAGATATGGTCCCATCACAGTCAAAATGTAACCATCAGTGGCCACAAGCATCATAGGTTTCAGCAAAGGCTGTCCTTTATGTACAGAATAAGATCTTCTCTGATATATATGAGTAGTTTCCACTCTTCTCAATATATATGTACGTTCCATCAGCCACTGCGATTGCACATCAGAATTTGAATCCCCAAATAGGACATTTGCAAAAGTTGATGTATGATTCAGGGATGTTAGAGAAATACTAAAGGGTTATGAAATCAATTCTCATATGCTTCACTTCCCAACCAAATCTCAGAAGCAATATACGACTGAAGAGGCGAATGGTTCAAGGCTAGGTACAAAGTGAGATAGGTTGTCGAATCAGCTAATGGGAGAATTACAAAGTGGAAAGCCTTAGCAACAAAATATCCAATAGTAAAATACCATATGTTGGCGACTATGTGAGAATTGTTTGCTCGTTTTGCAATGTGTTTAGACCTAAAGGACTGAACCCAATCACTGGATGGTACTGTTGGTGAAGAAGTGGTGCTCGTACCGTGGGATGTTGTGCTCATGTGCTTGCTAGCATGCAGTATTACATCAAATGACTTCTTTGTCCACATCTATTTAATTATATTTGCATGGAATCGGTTTATTCACTTCCAAATGAAGTTGTGAGTACTAGAAACGGATAAATGCACTCTGATTTAAAAAAAAATGGGTAAAATCCAATTTCAGGGGCAGGTAACTCTTTAAATTTTATGAACTAACAATAATTCTGACATATACCTAGAATGACTATTACATCAACATTATATTTATGAAAGATCTTTGAAATAAGTTGAAAACTGTAAAGGTGTTGTGGTTTTTCATAAAGTTGGGGAATAAAAATTACTAATATTTGGGTACAACTTACAAGCGCGTATAAACTCTTCTCTTGTTTGATATTTATATGACTGTTATCACCGGCTGTTATGCCTAAAAGGGTAGTAAGCATACGGCAAACATCGCCTCCAGTCATGCACTTTGAACAAAAATAATAGCATTTTTGTTGGTATACCTTTGATGGGGTGACATTACCCCACCCACTTTAATAGTGTATACAGCAAAAACCAGTGGACCAAAGAGTCTAAAAATTCACCATTAGACAGCCAGTATGTACCAATTTGAAGCTACAAAGTTTAAAGGAAATCGGTTGTGGCCATGAAAATAGCCTTATAGAGACTGCTCCTTTGTTTTCACCATACACATCAGGCCAATTCCATTGAATTAGTTTAGCAATAGCATAGAGTGGTTGATCAAACGCAATCACAGGACTCAAGATATCTACAGATGCTTTTACCATATTCATAGAATGGCGAATCATTGCCACAGATTTAGACTGTTCCTCAAAGAGTGGGAATAAAGCTGTCAATGACGGAAGCCTCCCAGTCTCTGGTTCGCGACTAGCATGAAAGGCTGACCAAGAAGCGGTTAAACTGTCATCAAATATATCCCCTCCTTTTTCTTGAACGTGCTTTAGCCAAAGAAACTCTTGTTCACGCCTTGAGGCATCATTGCAATGGTCTTGTGAAAGATTACAAGCCGTTTCTGGTATGACTGGTTCTTGTGAATTGAGAACAGCTGCAGGAACAGTTGTATACGACTCTGCTAAAGGCTTGAGAGTGTGTGAATAACATGTCTTAGGATCATAATTCAACTCTACTACATGACTTGATCCAGTCTTTTGGCTGTCTCGAAACTGGAAAAGAGAGATGCCTGTCCCATGAAAGGAATCCTTAGCGGTTGTAGCACTAGGATTTTGGTCTATGTTGTCCACAGCAGCTGTTGTGTACAGTTTTGTAGGAAGAGCTGGAGGACAGACAACTCCGCATTCCGTATACTGGTCAGTAAGGTCATATGCCACGCTAGAAGAAATAGACAACACCCTGCCATAGGACACGGACAAGCCCAGCTGGAATAATATGTCAACTAGATCTCTTTTTCTTGTTTGACGATGAACCATTGTATCAAGATAGACTGGTAACGGAGTCTCTCTGGATTTAGTGTGGTAAAGCGACTTACTGTTTTCTTTGCTACGGTTGATGCAGTTAAACATGATAAGCTGACTAATAGAAAGTGTCGGCTGGGAATACGCATATGAGGTCATCTCTGTACCATACAAGAGCATATTAACAAGTATCAAAAGTGATTGACGAACTGGGGCATTTTGGCAGCCAGATGAAAACGATCCTTGAAATTCAGCCGATATATTGAGAATATCCTTCCTAATAAACTTGGCCGTTTTGTGAATTTTGATAAAGTTTGAATCGAGTTCATCTGTCTCACAGGCCTTCTTAAGTGCGGGACCAATGTCATCATTGAAAGCTAATATACTCACACGGCCTTCTTTAGCGGCATGAAGATCTGGGATACTTTCCAAAAGTTTGTTTTTCAATCTTGTACTATGAACAGTGGAATCGGTATTAATTCCCATTTGTTTTAGTCTGTCATTGTACATTTGAGAGAGTTCAGGCATTTGAAATACTGGTGAAGTAGTCTGGTCGCAATCTGTGTCTTCAATGTAACTGACAATGTCAGCTTAGGCCCTTGCATGGCACGTGCGTTCGTTTTGAGCTAACCCTGTTTTTTGTTGTGCCTTTTCAAGCCGTTCTGCTTTATTGTACAGCGCCAACAAACATTTTACATGATACTTTGCCGCAAGGGCAACCAAATCACCAGCACTAGGTTTCGCCAATAAGGCAGTGTCCTGCAGTTTGGTAGCACAATCTCTTACTCTTTTATTAATGAGTTTGGTGGCAGACTCGCGTTTCTCTTCTTTTTGTTCAGGCAATGGATTTTCACAGAAGAAGCATGTGTTGTCTTTCATAGACACCTTGCATGACAAACTGCGTCTTGTCAATTTCCTTTTCACCTCTTCAGACTCTGTGCTAGATTGGGTGACAGAATCTAAACTACGCTTTTCAGCTCTTTTCAATTCCTGGTTAATAAATTTAAGATAGCATGATTTGTGCCATTTTGCCTTATTCAATCTAATGGTGTTTTCAAAGCTTGAAGCGTCATATTCTAACAAGCTGTTTCTTAGCTTCATTGGTGGGCAGTCGATTTCCTTAAATCTACAAATATTGCCAGCCAAGGTCGCATACCCTGAATCATGATTGGCACCTTTTAGCAGACTAGGGTCTGTTACACGCTCTTCCGTTCTTTCCTGGCAAAGAAAGCATTTTGCCCAATCGACTGGCTCTTCTTTAGCAGCAGCCTGGCCCGTGTCTGCCTGAGTATTGATTTTAAATTGTTGAGCAAGACAGACAGATGGACAGAAAGACAGACAGACAGAGGCAGACAGAGAGAAAGACAGACAGACAGAAGACAGTAGATATTCAGTAATGGTCAGACAGATGGTCTCAAAATAACGTTTTGTGTAAATACTGTTGCCCAACGATTGTCAGGCTAATTTTCAGAGCTCATTAATTGATGATAAATCATAAAAATATTCACTTTATCAAAATCTACAAGAAAAAATGCGTTTTCTTTCTAACAGTGAAAAATCGCTGCTAGCACACACGTGGTTTCAGTAGAAACAGATTGTAGCGGATGACGTCACTGAATTATAGCGGAAGACGTCACTGAAATTCACATCCGCGGGAATTTTGCTAAGGATTAACAAAATCTATTTATAACTTCTGTAAATACAATGTACATAGCAACGTCCTAGCTAAAATGTACGTAGCAACGTCATAGCTAAAATGGTCCAAACCTGTCTGCGGAAAATTCTGTGTGCTCAGCCATAAACAGGTCCGTACGAAGGGCGGCAGCAAGGCTGCGGCGGCAAGGCTGTGTCGGGCTTAACGCGGCAGACACTTAAGCGTGTGATTGTGTGTGTGTGTGTGGGTGGGGGGGGGGGGGTCGTGGGGGCGGGAGGAGGGTCGAGGGGTCATGGTGGTTGCAAACCCACCCCCTGCAAAATTCAACATCAAACCGGTAAAGTTTGTGTTTATATAGTTTGTAAAGATTGGTTTTGACTGAGATTTTGCCCCGGGATCCCTTACCTTGATGGTTCGCAGCCTCCCCTCACCCCCACCCCCTGAGTCCGGGCCGAGAAATATATATCAAGGAATATAGTTTTGGTGTGTGTCTACACTACGTGTGCTCGAACAGTGAATTTTATAAAACTGTATTGATGTTTAGTCGCGCGCGTGTGCTTGTTGTGCGATCATGAGATTTGTAACAGTAACACATAATATATTGTCTGATTCTAAACCGGAAGTGCCGAAATTGACAGTAAGTCTTCGTCTGGTGCTTAAATAAACTCAGAACAATAAAACCCTTCAATCTTTTCATGAAATTACGAAGTAATGGGGCAAAACACGGCACAGTAAAGCTAAAACGGCTTTAATATCTTGTCAAACCTGTGGAAATCTATGGCCTGGCGGCAATCTTGGATTTTAACCGGAAGTGGTCATAATTTCGAATGCCTCCATATCTTAAATCGAATATATGACCCTAAACTTTGTTCTTGCCAAGTTTCATGCTTGTACCATAAAATGCAGGTTTCTTGTGGAATATGCAATAATCGTCTGGAATTCAAATGACTTGTATATTTACGATTGACATAATTTATGCAGTAACATTTTGAAAGTCACTTTATAACATGGAGGGCGTGGTAGATCTGCGATAAAAATTGCCACTCTAGGCTTGGTGAAGAAATAAAGCAGACATTTGGTGAGCTGTGGGGTATAACATGAGTAAATTTGGGGGATATGTATAAACACCATTCAATTTTATACACACATTATATAAGTGGATCAACGGCTTTTTAAAGCTGAAAAATTGTTTGATACAAATGAAGCAGGCATTGGAAGCGCAACACATGCAAATCACAAGGCAAACATCGCTCCTCTCAAGGTAACATCCCCACTCCAAAAAATTCTTGATTTGGCTTGAGTCTATTCTATGTTAGTCTAATTGCATGTGTGTTAATTAATGTATTTTTAAACGTTCATTAAAGTGTGAGTAACATCGAGTCAGGAGGAAAGCTTAAGTGTACCCTTCTTAACGTTCACTTTAGTACGGATAACATCGGGCCACAAAAAAGTACGTTCACTTAAACTTTGCCTGTGGCACATTGTTATTTATCGGGGTCCACGTTCTTTGTTCGTGACCCGGTGATATTCATACTTCAATGAACGTTAAATAAATAGAGGATCTTATCGAGTGTTCATGTATTATTGAATTTATTAAACGAGTTCAGGTAAAGGGATAAAATTCGAGGCTTCGCCGAGCATGTTGTCCCCTTTTCTCAACTAGTTTGATAAATTCAATAATACATGAGCAGACATGCAAGATTATATATATCATACGGCAGTTTAAACGTATTTACTTCACGATTTTTGTACAAACATGTCAATATTCCACCATTAGTAAACGCGACGACGTTAAGGACGTCGTACATGTAACGTACACGTTACGCGTACATGTGATTTATCCTTTATAATTCCAGTTTTGCCATCATTACGATAACACGCCCGTGCGACATAGTGCATTATTCACATCTCCAAAATGGCTACTTTTCTGATGATAATATGTGATATTTTTCTTACAAATACTGCAAACACCACAGCCTATGTCTTGGAGCAAAAATCATGTACACCTTCTTAAACCCCAGTTTTCTCTATAAAGTGGGGTTTAGGGGGGTGTTCATTTCACGGACTTGTTCAAGTGATGCCGAAATGTTTAAATTATCACCAAAATTTTAGGAATTCTTTCAAAAGCGTAAGAATTAACTTACCAACGGCCGCTGTGGAATATAAGAATCTTATATGGGTGTGAGGGGCGGATGGAAAAATCCGTCCCAAGGGTCACTGTCCGGCATCACGAGGCTTGCCGAGTGATGCCGACCAGTGATCCCGAGGGACGGATTTTTCTATCCGCCCCTCACACCCATATAGGATTCTTTTTCTTTGCGATTTACCTTCCATTTCTTTGCGCGGAATTTTAATGCTGCAGTCACTCTGAGTACCGACGTCCGCCATTTTGTGTTGACACTGCAGGAATGTTTAGTGACGTCACGTAACGTGCGGTGGCGTCAAACTTAATGACGACGCAAACAATGTCGTATTCAACCAGTGCATTTATCAAACACGCGATTATATTCGATTTTGGGTCGGAACACCAGGGTCAGAACGTAAATTTCTATCCCAGGGTAAAATCACGGATTTGCTTGTCTGGTGTGCAAGAATAATTATTCCACCAGCAGCTGCCAGCTTTGAAAGAACCCCAAGGAAAAAACGTCAAGTCTTTAAATTCAGTTTATTTGTCTCCTAACATTTACGTTTTCAATAGTTGTCCATCTTTTAATCGAACGCTGTTGACGTTGTTTATATATAATGACGTAACGCGCGGGTTCTAAGCGTGCTCGTTGACGTCACGTCATATTACTACATGTCGGTATGTGAAACAGATCTGATATTTTTGCTCATGGAATATATCGAAGTATTAAACTTTTATTTCAGCCAATCAAATCGCTTGAATGAAATGTATATAGTGATAGATAATTGGAAATATTCGGGTATGAACAACATTGCGACCGCATAGTTTACTGTAGGTGGTACTGAGAATGTAAATATTTGTTGATCAGCCCTCGCGTAACGTTTCACATATTATCCCCGCCAAGCGAATTTGTGTCTTCGAGCATTCCGTCATGACAAATTTTAACTGCGCATGCCCAGCCATTCAGATGAGCCAGGGATATGGCTTTCTGTCTGAATGTTCCTCTTGATTCACTGCTTGTATGAGCGAGCAGCGAAGGTTCTGGCGAGACTGCGCGGATGCGCAGGCTCGCCTGAACCTTTGCTGCTCGCATAGGCGATAAGTACCAAAATCGCTTGACGGGGCCCATATAATAAAAGTGAAGTATCTTCAGTCCGTTAGGATGAGCCATTAGGTAACCTTAAAGTGACATTTTTGGTTTATATTTCAAATTACTGACACAAACTTCGTTTTTATCTGAATGGAAGAGGTGTCTTCGGTACGACAAAGTTTCGTATTTCATACAATAGTAATTCAAATGTACCCAGTGAAATAGTCACATCTTTGTTATACCGACTTTCATTTCCATTTATTTGTACGTTACTCAGACAAAAAAATCCAAAAATAACATAGGCAAGGCCATTGTTCACGTTGTTTTCATCTATCCGTCACGTGAACAAGTCCGTGAAATGAAGACCCCCCCTATACCCCACTTTATATAGAGAAAACTGGGGTTTACGGGGGTATACATTATTTTTCTTATTTTTTGCTCCAAGACATAGGTTGTGGGTACTCGTTAGAACCGCCTCAATGAGGCGGTTCTAACGAGCACCCACAACCTATGTTTGCAGTATTTATAAGAAAAATGTCACGGATTTTCATCAAAAAATGGCCATTTTGGAGATGTGAAAAAATGCACTATGTCGCACGGGTGTGTTATCGTAATGCGACATAAGAACATAGATTGCCAGTCTCCGTTAGTATCAGAACGCTATAAAGTACACTAAATATACGAGGACTGATATATTGTGAGCCTCATATTGAAGGATTTGAATTTTGTCGGACATATTGTATTATTTTTCAACATTATCCCCTTCAGTATCTATACACTTTTGCCAGCGGTGTTTAAGGGTCTCAATGCCACTTTTATCGGGCCCATTGGAGTCTAACTGTTGGTTTTCTTTTGATCCAGCGGTTTCTTGCTGTCGAGTCCTCACCGTTGTTTCATCTCTGTGGTTGTTTAACTTTTGTGTTCACTGAGATGTTGCACTGATGAGTTAGGAGGCCTTCATGCGGACTGAACAAATTGTTTGTCTTATTCGCGACGGAAGTAAGGGTGAGGGTTGTGGCCACATAAAATCGATTTAAGGCCCCTCCCCCCCCCCCCAGTGGAATTCGTTTCCGCTGACCGTTCCAAGGCGGTTCTTCTGTCGCGGTTTATTTTTGTTACGGTTTGTCTATGGGTGTTTGTGTCGCTTAAATTATTTTAATTTGGATAGCCTATCTGCCATTTTGTGGGAAAGTAACTGTCCTTTTGGCTTTCCGCCGTTGATGTTTCCATTAGGGTCTGTTTGTGTTTCTTTCCCTTTGGTGTCTCTGTTGGGAGCTGTGGGTTATTTGTATCAATTCCTGATCATTGCCTCCACTTCTATTTTGTCGCAATATTTAATCACGTTTTTGATGGCAGTAAAACGTAAAACATGAAGTTAATAATTTGGAAAGTTCCGTGGTGGTCAAGAGCTTAAATCTGCAATCAACCGTGCTTTTTTATCGTCTTTTATGAATTTAAGGTAACGAAGCTTGTTTTGACCTTCAATAATACATAGAGCAAACTTGGTTGCTGAATGACAAATGCGGTCATCAACGCCAGCCCTCTCTACAGCCGAAGGCTGCAGTGAATAGGCATTAATACCTCCAAGCTCTTGCTAAAGAGTGTTAACATAGTGGAGCCGTCAAACAACGACGACTTTGTTAGCGGCCTTATCGTTGAGGCGATTCTAATGAGTACACACAACATACATTTATTTTATAAAAAGTCGAACATATATCGCAAGCTCACCCCCGTTAGTCCTCAGGGACTTGCAGTATAAGCAACCCTTAATAATTCAACATCACGTGAAAAAGTCCATGAAATGAACACTCCTCTAAACCCCAACTTTATATAGAGAAAACTGGGGTTTACGGGGTCGTACATGATTTTCCTTATTTCTGCTCCAAGACATACGTTGTGGGTACTCGTTAGAACCGCCTCAATGAGGCGGTTCTAACGAGCACCCACAACCTAAATTTGCTGTATAAATAAGAAAAATATCATGGATTATCATCAGAAAAGTAGCCATTTTGAAGATGTGAAAAAATGCACTATGTTTCATGTCTGTGTTATCGTAATGAACCTACCCTATCTCGAACAAAATTGCATGGTCCCAGAGGTGTTAGAGTTATAGAAGTTTGACTGTATCTTGAATCTTAAGCCCCTTTTAACAGTGTAGACCGATACAGATATGTCCATCCCAATGATAAAGAGGCGTCTCCTCAGGAGCAACATTTTCTGCAATCGTGATAAAGATTTTCACTAAAAACTCTCATGATTTGAAAGTATGATATTGTCCGAACTAAAAGATGGAGAATTTGTTTGATTTGTTTGTTTGATTTGAGGTTTAACGTCCCCGTCAACACAAAAAATAAAGGTCATTTTGGAGACGTTTGCATCCAATTCTGTGGGCCTTTTACCCGACATTGAGATGAAATGACATCACAAGCCATGTCGCCCAATGAAACCAATAGGGTTTATAAGCATGGACGGACCGACTCGCACCGCTTTGCCTGGGCAGACTTAAATCCTCTAAACGGTTTACAAGTACTCGTGTGCGGTCGTTTTCAGCTCTGCGTGGAAACATCACGCAGCCCATCTATTTCTTCAAGCTCCGATGGGCGGGACCGAAAGATGGAGAATTCCACTTTCCAATGCCTGGAGAAAAAGGGTTTAAAGGCGACCTCAAGTTTAATAATTTGCATAAGATATCACGCGATAAACAGCAGGAGTGTAAAATTTTGCTTCGTTTTGACATTGCTTCTGAATTCAAACAGTAACCGTTATATACGACCCGTGACAAGAAAAATTGCGCACTGGGACAAGCGCGCTCAGCGCACACTAAGAACAGCCTGCAAATCAGAGAGGTTGGTACACTGCCATCCCGCAACGTCAAAAGAAACTTTGGGTAAATGGGTATCCGTATAGCGCACAGCAACGATCCAGACCAGCCTGCGCATGCGCAGTCTTGTCTGGATCTTTGCTTTGCGCAAATGCCCGAAGATGCTCTTTCGCCTCACGCAGCCATAATGATGTACAGCAAAACTTAATTTCAAGCCGTATTAACTTGAAATTGGATGAAAATTTAATATATGTTTACCGTTTTATAAACATTTATTTCACTGGAATAAATAAACCCGTTTCGCTAGTAAAACGGACTTTTTTTATCCATTGTCAAGGATACATTTTTATTGAAATATTTCCACAAAATCATTTTTTTCATATCTCACAACAGAATGGAGAAACTGAAAAGCCAAAAATGTTGGTTAAGCGGTTAAGTGGTTGCAGTTACAGGTATTACAAGTAATAGAGATTTTTCAGTCATATAATGAAATCTTATTTTTGTAGATAAGTAAACGTACGTCGATTGAATAATAAAATGTATGTACAGTTAACACATCTGAGAATGCAACTCGATGTCTGACTAGACTGAAATAAAAAATGTGGGACAGCAGCCCCAGATTGAAACCAAAATTGTGGGACGACGGGCATAAATCGGCGCCTGAACGGACTTAAAGCAAACATGTAGGCAACAGATCCCACTCGACGCCTGACGGTAATGAAAGCATATACATGGGGCAACAGATCCTACTCGACGCCTGACTGTACTGAAAGCATATACGTGGGGCAACAGATCTCACTCTCAGGAACATTCGTGGTGTAGTGGTTACGCTACTCGCCTTGTAAACCAGGGATCGCAGGATCGATCCCGGGCTTCTCAAGACTTTCTGATGAATCTTTAAACCGAGGTCCCGTCTCCGCATGACCTTACCTGTTGGCACGTAAAACCGACAATCTATATTTTGAGCAGAAATAAGGAAAATATCAAAATTTTTCATTTGATTGTTTTTTTTTTTTTTTTTTTTTCGGCGTTAAAATTTACAATGTTTTTTCATAATGTTACATCCGACAACCGTTGTGAAAAGTTCCAATTCATTTCAACTTAAAATAAAATGTTATCCCCCCTTTGTGTTCATCATATTTACACTTTTCGGTAATTTGACCCAAATTATATCCATTTGAGTGAAAGAAGAAAATACAACAATAACCCGCGAAATAATCCGTACAAACGGTTTCGCCTATACCTATCTATCTTAATTGTTGAAAGTATCAATTTTGTTCAATTTTGGGGAAATCACTATAATTATAGAAAACGTGTGAGCGGGAGAAGATGTAACGGAGTTTTCTCATGGCAAAACGGTTTCATTTAAGATAACACTTTTGATATCCGTGTACCAAGTACGGTTTAGATGAAAGGGGAATTTTTCACATCTTCTAACCCAGTTATGATTTTCGTCATTGGACGCGATTGATAGCAGACCATTTTTGCCTTATTGATACAAGAATCATACAAGAATGAGTACCCTGCCAAACAATCGAATGCACAAAAACAGTGGACACGTGAACCAACTGCACGCAGCCAATTAACAAATAAGACACTGCAAGAGGACCAATTCTTAGGTCAAGATAAGACATTTTAAAACAGATATTTAAGAATATTTTTATTTTGTAATACTTCATGAAACAAATGTTGTGGACATTTGTTAGAATCGCCTCAGCAAGGTGATTCTAACAAATGTTCACAAAAATATTTGCCTAAGGCGATTCAAATGTTAAATACAAATTCGGCGAGGTGATTTTAACGAATGTCTACAACATTTTTTCTTGGAGTAATTTAGAGAAGAAACTCATTTCTTCTCCTTATTCATTATGAAAACATGCCTATACTAATACATTGTAACCTTTATTGCCGAAAAAATGAAAATTTTAAGATGAAAAATTGTTATATTTTTCTTATTTCTGCATTTTAGAGCAGAAATAAGAAAAATAAGGCTTACCCCTGCAAACCCCAGTATTACAATGCAAAAGTGGGGTTCGAAGGGGTCAAAATTATATAGGTGTGTATTCGTGATGTTTATAGGGGCAAATTCGCTATTTATTTATTTATTTATTTGTACAATATTTTAAGAGGGTAAATCATTTTGCCATACAACTATTCTACCATGTGGCCCTCTGTAAGACATGAGTATAACTTATTTATCTAAGAATGATATAAACAATATGTACAACACATAAAACAATATATCCATACATTTACATAATAAAAATGTAATTATCTGGTAACATAATAGGTATGATCAGATAAAATGCTTCAGCCATTCTGGCTACACCTACGTTGCACTAGGTAGTCACATTGACTTGCAGCACTCCGTCGAGAGCTAGAAGCCGAGAAACGTGTGGCAGAACCAATGTCTAGACAGCACACTCAGCCACCAGCACCCGACAGAGTAATTGCATCGTAGCCCATTCCAGCAGAACGCACGAACTAGTCAGAAATAGTAATTTGTTGCATTGCAGCGCATAAAATGAACCAGAACGATACAAAAAAAAAAAAAAAAAAAAAAAACATGGTTTAAAATTTTGTTAAAATTAATATCACAGTTCCTTTAAAAATAACCAATGACTTGAGTTTTAAAAATGTGTAAGGAAGTTGATTCTCGAACAGTCTGAGGTAAATTGTTCCAAAGTTTTGGTGCTGAATATGAGAAAGAGCGATCGTAGAGCGCAGACCTTGATCTAGGAACTTTAAGCGTGCCGTTATCAGATGATCTAAGTGACCGTGCATGAGCCATCGACATAGGTGTAAGCAAATCTGATATATATTCAGGTGTCATATTATTTATTGCCTTGTATGTTAGGACAGCTTTATTATGAAGAATTCGTTTTGGCACAGATTGCCATCCAAGCTCACTGAACATCAGTGTTGAGGGCGTGGTAAAGTCAGCTTGTAGAATTATTCGTGCAGCGCGTTTTTGTAATTTTAAAAGTCTATCAATATTAGTACTAGTAGTTGTTCCCCATGTATTAGATCCATAGTCAACCAAAGGTAGGATATGACCCGAATAAAACATTTTCTGTGCCTCTTTTGAGACGTATTTTGATAGCTGCTTAAGAAGAGATATTCTACTCGATATAAGGGAACAAAGGTAGTCAATTTGTGGATTCCAAGAAAGGTTTTCATCGATATATATTCCAAGCAATTTCTGCTTAGAAACACGTTCAATGAAAGTTTCATCGCATTGCAGCGCAAGGTCATGTAAATCATTGTTTCGATTCTTATTTCCTATGACCATATACTTTGTTTTGCCCAGATGTACTCTCATTTTGTGTTGGAAACTCCAAGTTACAGTTCTGTTGAGGCTTGTTTGTAATTTAGTCCCAATATCTTGGATGCTAGGGCTATGTGTATGAACTGTAGCATCGTCTGCAAACAGAGCTAAATAGCAATTGTTGCTAAAAAGGGGTAGGTCATTTATGAACAGTAAAAATAATGTGGGTCCTAATATCGACCCTTGCGGGACACCTGTTTTAATGTTAGCAATTTCTGTATTGCTGTCGCTGCCTATTGTCTGCTTACGACAATTTAAGTAAGAAACAAACCATTGTAACGACAAAGGATGAAATTTATATAGTGAAAGCTTTTCTAATAAGATAGCATGGTCTACAAGATCGAAAGCTTTTTTTAAAGTCGACAAAAAGGACTCCAACTAAATCTCCTTGGTCAATACAAGTCATCCATTGATCTATAAGCTTGACAAGAGCTGTTTGACAGCTATGTTTCTGTCTAAAGCCAGATTGACTCTCGTGAATTAATCTATATTTGTTTAAGTATGCCATTAAATGTTTATTAATGTGTTTTTCAAACAATTTTGATAAAGTGGGCAAAATAGAAATTGGGCGGTAATTTGATGGATCAGTCTTACAGCCACCTTTAAATAGCGGAAGCACTTTTGCAAGTTTAAGTTGGTCAGGGAAGGCTCCCGTGTCTAAACTTTTGTTAATAAGTGCAGCAATACTGGGAGTTAATATTTGGACAGCCATTTTGAGAATTTTTGGCCCAAGGCCATCAACACCTGTTGCTTTAGTAGGATCAAGAGCATTTATAAATGCCGCGACTTGTGATGGTGTAATGCGAGGTATTTTAAAGTGGACATCCTGGGGCACTTTACTTTGTATAAATCTGACAAGATTGTTTAGATCAGGCGTTGTGTCATCAGTATCGGAATTAATAAGCAACTCTGATATAGATGTAAAAAACTTATTCAATTTAGATGCAACTTGTTCTGTTGTTGTGAATGTCACGTTATTAATGACAATCTCATCTGGTATGTTATTATTAGATTCTCCTGGGTTACTTACTGACTTAAGGTGTTTCCATATCGTTTTCGTATCTTTTGAGTTCGAAATAGAGTCGGAAAAATTGCTACGTTTTGATTGTCGTATCAACGTTGTGACTTTATTTCGATATTTTTTATACTGAGACCATTGTTTCAATCGTTTGCAATTATCCCTTTGCTTCTGAGCATTAATTATGTCCTCATTTAGCCATTCCGGAAGACGACTTGTTTTAACACGCTTGTGCTTGACAGGAGCATGTTTATCTAGTTGTTTTAAAACAAGGGAATACCAGAATTGCATGTCATGATTAATGTCAGGCTTGTCAGCAATGAAGTTATTCATATCTTCGGAGAGTTCAAACAAAAATGAATTTTCATCAAAGTTTTTAAAGCAGCGATATGACTTTAAAACATGTTTAGATTTTGGTATTTTGCTGTTAATTTTTCTTGTGAAGCACACAGGAAAGTGATCACTTATAGAATAGTCTGGGACGAAGCATTCTATAATATTTTCTGGGTTGGAAGTGTAGACATGATCAATTAAAGTAGATGATTTTTCAGTTACACGAGTGGGTTGTTGAACTATTTGTGATAGGTCGAAAAGCTGTATTAGGTTTAACCATTTATTATTGGTACATGAGCGAAACTCTATATTGAAGTCACCCATTAAGATAATTTCTAGACCAGTTGTCTGCGCCATCGATATTTCTTCCTCAAATTTATCAATCCAACCAGAAGGTGAGTTTGGTGGACGGTAACCTGAACAGATAAGGAAAGACTTAGAATTACGCACAGCTATTTCAGCCCAAATTGACTCGATTTGGTTAGTTTCAAACTCAGATCTTCGTTTGCAGCATAAGGATTTTCTGGTGTATAACATGCCACCACCACCAGATTTGTCTTCAATATTTGATCGGTCTTTGCGGATAATATCAAAATCATCTATGTAAAGTTGGTTCTCTGCAATAGAATCATTCAAGAAAGTTTCACAGAGACCAACTATATCAGGAGATTTATCACTTGTCATAAGTATTTTCAGCTCATCAAGTTTAGGTAAAATGTGCCTTATATTTAAGTTACAGATATGCAGGCCCTTTGATGAGTATTTAAAACTGCAATTTTCAATTGTTGAGTCAATGTCATTTAACAATTCTGGTTGGGCGTTGTCTTGAGACTGTCTACACCTTTTGTTGTTTTCAGTTGGTACTATATCAGTTTCCTCAATGTCAGGAATGCAGTTTTGATTGGACTCAATCATAGCTATGTCATCATAATTCGGGATAGTCAATTTGTCAAATCTGTTTCTCAATGAGATACAAGTAGTTTGACCAATATCTGGGGTTTCTGGGATCATCTTGCTGCGGCTAACTGTATAGCGGCTAACTGTTAGGGAACAAATGTTGTCCTTAGGTCTAACCAGACCCAGATCGACCCTGTTTTTTTCTGCCAACCCTGCAGTTTTTATTGCCATCGAGAAAAAAAAAATGAAAAGATTTAATTACCTACCGACCTTAATATTTTCCAGCACTTTTGATGAAAATTCATAAAACTGTCAAAATAGCAAAATAAATAAATAAACCCTGCACTTTTGCTTCCTTGATGCTTTTTAACCACATCATTTGAATGTTTTATGGTAATATAGATATAATTTAGCCTTTTTTACTCTTTTTTCATCAAATATAAAGTAGACCAAAAAAAAAGTTTTAGCGACATACCGACCCATACCCTTAGTCGGCATGTTAGTCGAAACACAGCTATTTTTAGGCCCTCTGCAATATTTAAGAAGCAAACATATAGAATGTGAGTGGCTCATACATGTACATGTATATGAGGCGGGTTATCGGACACCCGAGATCTATATTTGGAGCAGAGATAAGAAAGATATAAGAGATTTTCACCCCAAAACACGCTAGTTATACAGACATGGAACACGCCATTTTACCACGTGGGTGTTATCGTAATGAGCAATCGTCTTAGGACATGAATAATCATAGTTTCGTTTGGCAACTGCGATATCCGGAATAACATCTATAAACCATCGGCTGCGCATGACATCGATTTGCTGGCGTGCGCATTGTGTTGCCTTGCATTTCGAAAACGCGCCCACGCGATTTGAATTCTCATGTGTCAAGAACTAACAATTTTCTGGTAAATATTTTCTTATTTCTCCGCCAAACATGTATTTTGTTGCTCGTTCGAACTACCGAGAACCCACAACAACTACATTGTCATCATCATCAACAATAACAACAGCAACAACACATTATGATAAAACATCCGTGCGAAATAGTGCATTCTTTCATATCTCCATAGTGCATTCTTTCATATCTCCATAGTGCATTCTTTCATATCTCCATAGTGCATTCTTTCATATCTCCATAGTGCATTCTTTCATATCTCCAAAGTGCATTAGCTCCATAGTGCATTGTTTCATATCTCCATAGTGCATTATCTCCATAGTGCATTCTTTCATATCTCCATAGTGCATTCTTTCATATCTCCATAGTGCATTCTTTCATATCTCCATAGTGCATTCTTTCATATCTCCATGGTGCATTATTTCATATCTCCATAGTGCATTCTTTCATATCTCCTAAGTGGAGGATTTTCTCATGAAAAATTATGATATTTTTCTTATTTTTACTCCAAACATAGGTTGTGGGTGCTCGTTAGAACCGCCTCATTGAGGCGGTTCTAACGAGTACCCACAACCTATGTCTTGGAGCAGAAATAAGAAAAATAATGTATAGCCCTATACACCCCAATTTTCTCTAAAGTGGGGTTTGGGGTGGGGGTGGGGGGGTCTTCATTTCACGGACTTGTTCCCGTGATGAAAACTAACAACAGTAAGTTGTTCAGTATGAACCCGTTTGCTAAGACATTGGAGCCAACTGTTTAAAGCAATTGTAACCAATGTACACTATGAGTATTCCAAAAAAAGATGGACAGGCTGACAAATGTGAATAGCAACACAGTAATTAATGATTGCACCTATATATAAAACAAAATGACATATGGGAGCTTTCCACTAAATGTTTTCCATAGGCGACAATAGTAACCTTTTACCTGCTCCCACAAAAACTACACATACAAAACTTTTCAAACCTTTCTTGTTTATAGAGCCATCCTAGCCCAACAAGTTAATGAGAAAAAATCCACATGTTGTTCGGCTCATTTTCAAGTTACAGTCAACCATGTTTGTTTACCTGCTAGTACGGAGTAAATAAAACCAACATTTTTAAAGGAGGGGTGACCATATAAAATCAGTAAAAAATTCTTTGAGCTTGCAGATATATTTATAAAACATGCATCATTTTAGTTCCTTATACCTATCATTTTCTCACATTGAAATAAAACATGGGATATATATCCAATGGAAGCAAGTCTGGTATTTAGAACGCAACTAAAAGTTCTGTCCCAAAGTGATAAAACCCGGTACCTTCCAGTATTTAGTGTAATGCTACCATATGAAATACTGTTAGAAAACGCGGCAAAATCTTCCAGAATGAAGTGGCACAGATGCTGAGAAATGCAGAAGTCAAACAAGGGAAACAATTGATAAACAAAGTACACTAAAGTTAACATACTTGGAAATATACACAGCAGGAAATATACACACCATCATTAAGTTTCGTTAAAATGTTTAAAATGGTTGAGGAGTTAGAGAAGGAAAAGAAAATTTAGTTATAGGGCAAATAATTCAGTGAGTGAGTGTTTCAGTTTTACGTCCCACCAACAGCTAAGGTCATACGGAGACGGGACCTCGGTTTAAAGACTCATCCGAAAGTCTGAAAATAATTCAGGACATAAGAAAGCCAGAGTGGTGGTTCTTGCTCATTATATATATTGCACGACCCGCAGAAAAAGCGACCGACTGAAGTCGGTTGATTTTCTAAGAGTGCCCTAAAATCACCGTGTCATTCGGTCATTCTGTCAGTCTGTCAGTCTGTCTGTCCGTCCGTAACCCGTTTGTGAAAATTGGTGATAGTGACTTAACCGCTTGGAATATTTAAACAATTTTTGGCATACTGATAGATATCCATGAGATCTAACCAATGAACTTGCGAAATATTACATTCCATTTAGTATAGCCTCGCCGAGGCGAAAAATGTGAAAATTTTCGAACTGCTTCTCCTCGGAAACCGTTGAGCCGATTGAAGTCAAATTTCATATGGAGCCTCTATGGGATAGGGGAAACCAAAATTTGCTCATGGGGTCCAGGTTACATGACCAAAATGGCCGCCAAGCCATATATGGTCTGTCTGTCTGTCCGTCCGAAACCCGTTTGTGAAAATTGGTGATAGTGACTTAACGGCTTGGAATATTTAAACAGTTTTTGGCATACTGATAGATATCAATGAGATCTAACCAATGAACTTGCGAAATATTACATTCCATTTAGTATAGCCTCGCCGAGGCGAAAAATCCGTAACACGTTTGTGAAAATTGGTGATAGTGACTTATCCGCTTGGAATATTTAAACAATTTTTGGCATACTGATAGATCTTAATAAGATCTAACCAATGAACTTGCGAAATATTACATTCCATTTAGTATAGCCTCGCCGAGGCGAAAAATGTGAAATTTTCGAACTACTTATCCTCGGAAAACGTTGGGCCGAGTGAAGTCAAATTTCATATGGAGCCTCTATGGGATGGTAGAAACCAAACTTTGCTCATGGGGTCCAGGTCACATGACCAAAATGGCCGCCAAGCCATATATGGTCTGTCTGTCTGTCCCTCCATAACCCGTTTGTGAAAATTGGTGATAGTGACTTAACCGCTTGGAATATTTAAACAATTTTTGGCATACTGATAGATATCCATAAGGTCTAACCAATGAACTTGCGAAATATTACATTCCATTTAGTATAGCCTCGCCGAGGCAAAATATGTGAAAATTTTCGAACTGCTTCTCCTCGGAAACCGTTGGGCCGATTGAAGTCAAATTTCATATGGAGCCTTTACGGGATAGGGGAAACCAAAATTTGCTCATGGGGTCCAGGGCACATGACCAAAATTGCCGCCAAGCCATATATGGTCTGTCTGTCTGTCCGTCCGTAACCCGTTTGTGAAAATTGGTGATAGTGACTTAACCGCTTGGAATATTTAAACAATTTTTGGCATACTGATAGATATCAATGAGATCTAATCAATGAACTTGTGAAATATTACATTCCATTTAGTATAGCCTCGCCAAGGCGAAACATCCGTAACCCGTTTGTGAAAATTGGTGATATTGACTTAACCGCTTGGAATATTTAAACAATTTTTGGCATACTGATAAATATCAAGGAGATCTAACCAATTACCTTGCGAAATATTACATTCCATTTAGTATAGCCTCGCCGAGGCGAAAAATGTGAAAATTTTCGAACTGCTTCTCCTCGGAAACCGTTTGGCTAATTGAAGTCAAATTTCATATGTAGCCTCTATGGGATGGGGCTAACCAAAATTTGCTCGTGGGGTCCAGCTCACATGACCAAAATGGCCGCAAGGCCAAATATGGCATGTCTGTCCGTCCGTAACCCGTTTGTGAAAATTGGCGATAATGACTTAACCGCTTGGAATATTTAAACAATTTTTGGCATACTGATAGATATCAATGAGATCTAACCAATGAACTTGCGAAATATTACATTCCATTTAGTGTACGCTCGCAGAGGCGAAAAATGTGAAACTTTTCGAACTGCTTCTCCTCGGAAACCGTTGGGCCGATTGAAGTCAAATTTCATATGGAGCTTCTATGGGATGGGGGAAATCAAAATTTGCTCATGGGATCCAGGTCACATGACCAAAATGGCCGCCAAGCCATATATGGTAAAAACCCTTCAAAAATAGTCTTCTCCAGAACCACTGGGCAGATTTTCACGAAACTTGATAAATGGCATCTGGGACGTAGGTCCATCATAAATTGCTAAAATGGTGACCCTGGGTTGACCTTGACCTTCTTTGTGCCTAGGTCAAACTTTGACACATATGCTTTTGTATTGGAAAATGTGAGAATGCATTTTATCCTGCAAACGATTCAGAATACAGTACTAAAGTATAAGATATATTTTTGCTCCTTACGATAAGGTACGGAACCCGGGAAGGGACATGATTTTTTTTTATTTTATAAGTTGTGCGCACAAGATAATATCTTGTGCGGACAAGATATTATCTTGTGCGGACAAGATATTATCTTGTGCGGACAAGATAATATCTTGTCCGCACAACATAATATCTTGTCGGCACAACATATTATCTTCTGCAGACAAGATATTATCTTGTCCGCACAAGATATTAAGTTGTGCGAACAAGATATTATCTTGTCCGCACAAGATAGTATCTTGTCTGCATAACATAGATCTTGTGCGCACAAGATATTATCTTGTCCGCACAAGATATTATCTTGTCCGCACACCTTCCTTAGATCTATGTTGTGCAAACAAGATAATATGTTGTCCGCACAAGATAACATCTTGTGCGGACAAGATATTATGTTGTGCGGACAAGATATTATCTTGTCGGCACAAGATAATATCTTGTCCGCACAAGATAATATGTTGTACGAACAAGATAATATCTTGTCCGCTCAAGATATTATCTTGTTCGCACAACATAATAAAAATAAAAAATCATGTCCCTTCCCGGGTTCCGTAATAAGGCGCATTTATTGGGGAAACCGTTTTAGGTTAAGGTCACATGACCAAAATTGCCGCCATACCCATATATGGTAGCACTCATAAAGCTAAAAGCATCCGGTGGGTCGTGCACTTCAGCTAGAGCACTGGTTACTTATTATTATACATATTCCTGCAAAGTTTCATTAAATTATTTCAAAGGGTTAAGGCATTATTGGGTGAATGAGAATAGCCTAAACAATTAATTTGCATCTCGGAAGCTATGGGATAACAAGTTGCTCACTGGGCAACGATCGCTCACCTGAGAACTAGCACAATGCCTTAAGGATCAATCCTATTGAAAATGGTTATGTAGAACAGATGGAATCAGGGGACTCTTTTATCTAAGGTTTTACACATTGCCGCAACAGAAACACACACACACACACACACACACACACACACACACACACACACACACACACACACACACACACACACACACACACACACACATACACACACACACACACACACACACACACACACACACACACACACACACACACACACAATTAAAAAACTTTAAGCGCTTCAGAGTAGGAAACCGACACATCGAGTCTGGTTTAACATAAGCCAGAGCAACTCCTGTCTGGCCTAATATTTGAAACAGTCCTCGTTATCTGCAAAACAGGAGTGAAGACAATGATCAGGAATCGATACTGTTAACCCACAGCTCCCATCAGAGACATCGAAGGGAAAGAACGGTCAGTGAAACGAATTGCACAGGGGTGTAGCGGGTGGGGATGTTGGGATGGGGATGGGGCTTAAATCGATTTCACGCGGCCGCATCCCTCGCCCTTACTTCCGTCGCGATTTAGACAAATAATATGTTAATTCCCATAAAGGCCTCCTAACTCATCAATGCAACATAGTTGCAACATCTCAGAGAACATAAAAATCAAACTACCAAAGAGACGAAACAATGGTGAGGACTTGACAGCAAAGAAAAAAAAAACACTGAAATGCTGGAGCGAAATAAACCCGACAGTTAGACTCCGATGGGCCCGACCAGAGACAGAGCATTAGCCACCAACCAACATTACATAAAATTCTCAGTAAGCCTTTACGCTGGAACCGTCATAGAAGTTGACACTGGCTCACCGGCGTGCAGTTAAAGAGGGAAGCAAAGTTGTCAACCGTGATTGGGTTAACTACCATGCATGCAGTCTGTCGTATAACATTTATGTTATACCCAATCGTTTTATATCGAATAATGATTTTACGAAATTGGGTGCTGAAGTCATTGCAAGTATATATTTTTCTGAATTTATATACCAAGTCACCATAAAATTCGGGTTCCGATAGATCTTGTTGCAGAAGAGATTTAAGTCCAACATTGAATTTTGAAATAAAATCGGAATGCCGTCTATAAAATTTTGAAAAGGCTTTGCGTAGTTTATGATACCGATAACCCTGATTAAGAAGTTTGGCAGTTAACAATTTATTACGAGTGTTGAAGTCAGTTACACGACTAGACACCCTGGCAAATCATATTAACTGCGAAATGTAAACGTCATAGGATGCCGCACGAGGAACATCACCATCCTAGGAAGGAAAATTTACAATCTCAAAGTCAAAATCATCGCGTTTATCATAAAGTTTGCAGGAAACAAACCCATCTACAATAGATAGATGCAAATCAAAAAACGTGGCCTCGGTATCAGAAGAATTTACATGTATTTTATTTAACTGAAGTTCAGTTTGCGGGAGGGGGGGGGGGGGTGCGCGTGCGGTAAACTTGCACGCTATTGTTATACAACGAGGTACAAACATCGGTCTTATTAAGACCTTAAACAGGTATCTAAAGGATGTCAAATTAAGGAAAGATGAACAGCAATTGTAAAACCAAACCTTGAGGATTGGAAAAATAAGAACATCTAATGCATGTACGGGTCGACCTTTCACAGCCACCACACGGCACAAACGAAACAGCCATGATATGCAAAATAGAAGCGAAGGCAATGATCAGGAATCGATACATTTGATGAAGATCCAATCAAAAAAGCACTGTTTAAGTGCATTCTATATATCTATAGAAGACTAAAGAAAAAAGTTATAGGAGACTATAGGGCAAGTAACTCTCATGCAAATTATTCACTCTAACCAAAAAGCGAGTGCGTACAAGGTTAAAAAATGATTAAAAATGCAATCACTATCACCCGAACAACGTTTTCCTAAGCCCATGTGACCCTCAAATGCAGGTAACTCTCGTCGTGTAAATAGTTTAAACTGGACTAAAATTAAACTCATTGCCTTCACTTCTATTGTGTAGGATTTTACACCTGTCTTTTTTTATCTGCAACTTTGATGAAGAGTGGAAAAAATGAAGTCGCTTTTGTCCGCACAACATTTTCCGCATTATTTGTCTATGGGAAACTAAAGGGCATTTAACTCTTATGTGAATATTCCGATCTACTCAAAAATCGAACTCCTCAAAGATTTTATGGCTTTCCTCATTACCTGCAAAATAAAAGTAAAAACAAAGATCGGGAATCGATACAATTAACTTACTCCACCCATCAAAGACACAAAAGGGAAAGAAACACAAACATGAAGCGACCAGACCATAATGGAAACCTAAACAAAGGAAGGCCATAAAGACAATTACTTTCCCACAAAATGGCCAAATGGCAATCCAAAATAATAAGACACAAGTGATACACACAGTAAGTAACAAACAACAACATAAATAAACCGCCACAGCTGAACCGCCTTGGAACGGTCAGTGGAAAGAATTCCACTGTGGGGCTTAAATCGATTCTACATGGCCATAATCTTCGCCCTTACCTCTGTCACGGTATACACTAATTTTGTTTAGTCCGCATGAAGGCTTCCTAACTCATCGGTGTAACATCGATAACATACAAATAAAAAAAAAACTACAGAGATGAAACAAGGTTGAGGACTCGACAGCATACAACAACAGAATTGCTGGAGCAAAAGAAAACAAACAGTTAGGCTCCGCAAGTCTGATTAGGATTCCATGAAAAAATTAAGTCGTAATAATCCGGACAACATTTCTTTGAAACCAGCCAAGGGCGGGTAACTCTCTTGTCAATACTTGTGTTGTCATTAGAACCGCCTCAGCGACCTTTTCTTACCTGGAGCTATAAGTAATTACCAAGAATCAGCCATGGTATACATGCCATCGGTTTTCGAGCCATTATATGAACCCCGCCAAGCGAATTTGTGTCTTCGAGCATTCCATCATGACAAATTTTAACTGCGCATGCCCAGCCATTCAGAGGGGTCAGGGATATGGCTTTCTGTCTGAAGGTTCCTCTTGATACACTGCTTGTATAAGCGAGCAGCGAAGGTTCTGGCGAGACTGCGCGGATGCGCAGGCTCGCCTGAACCTTCGCCGCTCGCATAGGCGATAAGTACCAAAATCGCTTGACGGGGCCCATATGTGGATTGTAAATGACATTATGTTGCATGTGCTCGTTAGAAGTGTCTCAACACAAGTCGTTCTAAATAGTGCTCACAATCTATGTTTTCCATAAAATTTTGTGTATACATGGTGGGGGCACGAGTGTATCTATTGAATCCACTTTTCCTCATGCGGGATCATCAAGCCCATTCCAGGTCTTGATAATAAATACGAGCATCAACGATGAAGCCTTATTGGTCAAAACCTGGGGCCAGTTGACGTCGTTTGTTAAACTATCGTTAAAAGTTCGATCATTTAATAGGGCAAATATGCTTATATTTTTGCTGAAAGAAAAATATGAGCAGCTTTTGCAAACGCAAAAGCTTCTCACATTTGTTCAGCAAAAAATACCACTGTGTTTGATATTGTGCTTACTAAAACAGTCCACAAGCTGACCACCAACGAGCTCATTATAGTCTTTCAAAACGCAGTGAGACGTGACTGCACTTTTACTTTTGGACCAGTCCGTGTTTTAGGTAAGTCGCCTTCAGTTGGGATTTTACATTGGGAGATATAGTTTTACTGAGATTCGTACTGCATCATACTAACCACTTGGCCACGACTTCTACATAATGGCATTATCAAAAAACTTATTTAGACTTTAACAATTTTGTGAAAAAAGAAATCCGAAACCTGCTTCCCCTAAAACATGGAATAGTCTTCCCACGCTTGAACGTTGAACTCTCAAAGGTCGTTGATAAACTATAAACTAACAATGCTTTTACACAACTTGGCACTGGTCTTTTTATTTTTGATTTGCAATTTTTCATTCGTATTTGTGTCTTCTTCGTTTCCAAATCTAACTTTTGTAGGTTTATTTAATGTTCCCTTTGCGCGCAGCACCTTTGTAACAAAGGCCGACCCACTGAGGCTGATATTCTGTTATTACAATCTGATGATATATGGTTACATAAAGTTATTTTGTTAGTTCACGAACCTTTGTTCACTTATTCATAGATACATTAATCTGACGATTTAAAATCTGAAATCTACATTAATATGGTGTTTAAATTAAGATTTCATTCTCAGATTAAATGCTTTATACAGAATGGAAATCTTTTAAGTTTCGGTGACTCAGTGATATAGGTAATCCCTGAGTTTTTTGTCGGGCGTGGAAAACCATAAGCTCAACAAGTACAGTGAATTTCCACTATCAAGACCACCTAAAATTAAGACGAATTCTGGTTTAAAAGTAGAAGTAAAACAAAGATCAGGAATCGATACAATTAACTTACTCCACCCATCAAAGACACCAAAGGGAAAGAAACACAAACATTAAGCGACCAGACCATAATGGAAACCTAAACAAAGGAAGGCCATAAGGATAGTTACTTTCCCACAAAATGGCCATATGGCCATCCAAAATAAAAAAACACAAGTGATACACACAGTAAGTAACAAACAACAAATAAATCGCCGCAGAAGAACGGCCTTGGAACGGTCAGTGGAAAGATTTCGACTGGGGGGCTTAAATCGATTTTACGTGGCCACAATCCTCGCCCTTACTTCCGTCGCGATTTAGACAAATAATTTGTTCAGTCCGCATGAAGGCCTCCTAACTCATCGGTGCAACATCTCCGTGAACACAAAAAATCAAAGAACCACAGAGGTGAGACAACGGTGAGGACTCGACAGCAAGAAACCACTGAAATGCTGGAGCAAAAGAAAACCAACAGTTAGACTCCGATGGGCCCGACCAGAGACAGAGCATCAGGCACCAACCAACATTACCTTGAATTAGATCTCTCTAATTCTCAATAAGCCTTTACGTTGGAGCCGTCATAGAATCTGAGGCCTGACCCAACCGGCGTGCAATTAAAGAGGGAAGCAAAGTTGCCAACCGTGATTGGGTAAAAAGCTTATTTAGAAGGATGCAGTTACACTTTCTTTGCGTTTTCTTACAGCTGTGTCTTCTGGTCAGGGACCACCTCTGGGACTGTTCAAAAGTGGTCTTAAAGACCACTTTTGAACAGTCCCAAAGGTGGACTTAATATAGGAATTTGACTAAGTCCTCTGGGTCTAGCTAGGAGTGCGGCAAGAAGATCCTCATTCATGCATTTTTTTCAATAAAGTCTTCATGAGCTTCAATGCACTTAGTCCATCGATGTTCAATCTTTGTAATCTCTTCTTGAAAGTAAGCTGGAACTTGAGCTTCAAGATACTCTGAACCAGCATCAATGACGTCATCATGACTTTGAAAGCGGCGATAACGCATGTGAGATCTTAACTTCATAATACGTACATTAACCTATAGATAATGTGCTATTCCATTCTGTTATTTAACACCGCCGCAGACAAAAGAGTCTTAAGTTAAAAGATATCACTTAGTGTTTTTTCCGTATGACGTCACCTTATCCACAAAGCTGGTCACGTGTTTCTTTTTTTATGATGTTCGCTAGAGTTTTTGCGATGTATATGGTGGTCATCATTTTAAAAGCTTCTTGGGACCGTCATACTGATTGCATTTCTTGTTCTTATCCCATTGACGTTCAGTCTATGCAATCCTTTCTTAGAAGAAGGGTGCATCTTGAACGTCAAGATATCAATGACGTCACGATAACTTTGAAAGTGGCGATCATATATGAGGGATTTTAATTTTGGGGAACAAGTTAAATCAAAGCACTGAAATCACTGGCAAGTCGACTGTGCATTAAGCTCCAGTCGCGCCAAGCTAGTCCTAACAAAATCGTTAAACGGACTGCGGTCGGGATAGGACGTGTAATGTTTGCCTGTATGGATCATAAGAAGTCCTCAATAGTCCAGTCTGTCTGTATCTCGTCCACAGTTCGTTCGTATAACGTTCAGAACGGACACAAGTACCCGTTCATATTATGCGAACACCGTTTCCAAGCAGCCCAAGCTCGTTCCTGATCGTTATAGATCCGTTTGCAACTAGTTTTGTCAATCATAAACACATTTCAAAGTATCTGGGTCCAGTTGTTCAAAACTAAGAATCTCGTTAGTTCAAACTTTAATCATTTAATATCGCAAATACGGTGATATTTGTCCCAGCAAACATTCCACTGCAAATATGTAAGTAGTTTTTGCATGTGCAAAAGCCCATCGGAGTCTAACTGTTGGTTTTCATTTGCGCCAGCGTTTCAGTGGTTCCTTGCTGTCGAGTCCTCACCGTTGTTTCATCTCTTTGGTTGTTTGATTTTCGTGTTTTCGGAGATGTTGCCCTGATGAGTTAGGAGGCCTTCATGCGGACTGAACAAATTATTTGTCTTAATTGCGACGGAAGTAAGGGCGATGACTGCGGCTGCGTAAAAACGATTTAAGCCCGCCAGTGGAATTCGTTTCACTGACCGTTCCAAGGCGGTTCTCCTGTCGCGGTTTATTTTTGGTATGGTTAGTCTTTGAGTGTGCGTATCGCTTACATAATATTTTTGTTTTGGATAGCCAATTTACAATTTTGTGGAAAAGTAACTTCCCTTTGGTTTCCATTAAGGTCTAGTTATTTCATGTTTGTGTTTTTGTGCCTTTGGTGTCTCTGATGGGAACTGTTGGTTAAATGTATCGATTCCTGATCATTGCCTTCACTTCTGTTTCACATTTTCCAGCAAAAATACAGCAGTATTAGATAGTTTTCTTGCCAGACGGGTTTGGCCACCTATGAGGTTGTAAAGCTAACGATGCTTTGAAAAACTGGACCCGTGTCGTTTAATAGAAATACATAAATCTTTAAGAAATGGAATTGAACAAATGCGACCAGAACCTGACTGGAACCGGCGACCCCTTGCTTACAAGGCAAGTGCTCTACCAACTGAGCTATCCGGGCGCTGATAACATTGTTTTCAACTTCGAAAGTTTATAAACTTAGTGAATAAACAATACTATTGATGAAAATACATGCCCTCGAAACGATCCGCTGATAAATAATAAAAAGCTACCCTGGAAAAGCCACGAACAGACAATACAATCATTCAAAGCAGCAGAAAGAATAGAAAGACATGACATCACGAAAACACGCCTATATACTTTCGACCCCCTTAAACCTCACTTTTATCTAGTAAAACTGGGGTTTGCAGGGGTAAACCTTATTTTCCTAATGTCTGCTCTAAAATATAGATTGTGGGTACTCGTTAGAACCGCCTCGATGAGGCGTTTCTAACGTGTACCTACTATCTATTTTTTGAGCAGAAATAAGAAAAATATCAACTTTTTCATCTGAAAATTTGCGCTTTTTCGGCGGTAAAATTTACAATGTATTTGTATAGGCGTATTTTCGTAATGGAGATGCACATAAGTCTGAAGGTGCGCATCACGCCTATGTTATTTTGACCCACTTTAACTCCGTTTTCATACAGTAAAACTGGGGTTTACAGAGGTTTTAATTATTTTCTTATTTCGACTTATAAACATAAATTGTGGGTACCCTGAATCTATGTTTTGAGAAGAACTATTAAAACATCACATTTTTTATCTGAATGTGTTTTGTCCGAAACATTTTCTTATTTGAATAGGTGTGTGTTCATAATGATAACCAATTGTCAACCGTGTCTGAACAGTTTTTGCGAATATAAAGGGAAACTATTTTTACAGGACTAGAGTTGTCTCCCTAACAGGACAGGTATACTATTAAAGGAAACTTCTCGAGCTTTCTTTCCTGTTAGAGCAGACCCGTCCCTTTAAAGAGCATTTAATTGTTTTAGAATATTTAACATTGTTTTCACTTAAAGAGATATACCCTTGCAAATGCACGTATTTTCTTTATGCCAAACATTTTCATTTGTAAACATATCCTGCAAATGCATGCCCTTATTTTCTTTATTCCAAACATCTTCATTTGTAAACATATCCATGTGTAATAAAGCTGTCGTTCGTGGCTTTAAAATGGAATTTCCTGAACAAAATATGCCTGTGTGAGTTTCGCTCTTGAAATGTAGATTTTTGGTTCTTTCAATCGGGTACCCATCACGTGAACAAGTCCGTGAAATGAACACCCCCTGACACCCAACTTTGTATATAGAAAACTGGGGTTTACGGGGGTAAACATTATTTTTCTTATTTTTACTCCAAGACATAGGTTGTGGGTGCTCGTTAGAACCGCCTCAATGAGGCGGTTCTAACGAGCACCCATAACCTATGTTTGCAGTATAAATAAGAAAAATGTCACGGATTTTCATCAAAACGTAGCCATTTTGGAGATGTAATAAAATGCACTATGGCGCACGGGTGTGTTATCGTAATGCCAATATGTTGTAGCAAAACTAGGAAAACTGATGCACTCTCCTGTACGAGCGTAAACCATTTACTTTCTCTGTGAAGAAGTGATCAATGATCAATGGAGTGATAAATGATCATTTGTAAAGAGTTAAAGATTTTTTTTTGCCATTTCTGTTCAGTAAAAAACAATTATGAATACTTATAAGAAGCACCAAGTACCAAAAATAAAAGAAGGCCTGGTTTACAAGAGTGTTATGTAAATATGTGCACTTTCATCGCATCGTAAAGCGTTGTTCTACTGTGTCTGAGAAGCCCAGTTCTCTTTTGTCATTGGCTATATCCTTTGCTCCCGACGAGGTCGGTCAGAGCAGTTGATCGTCGTTTGCATACAGTCAGTGTGTGTCTGCTCGTGTTTGGTTCGGTTTTAGACCTCCGTCGTTGATTGCGTATCAATGCATCTGCAATTTGCATAATTGCATTTCTACATAAAGCTCAGATTATGCACTCGTCCCTTTTTTTCGAAAGGGACATTTTGCTTCTGGGGTTGATATGATATTAACATCTTTGAAATTAACTATTTTCTCATTTATATAAGCCAGAACATTACAAAACTTTCAAGACGGCATCATGGGACTACTAGGGACAATACAGGTCTTGGTTGGCCCAACCAGTCCATCCAGGGACTTTGCGTAGACAGCAACTATTAAGGTTCATGCGGCCAGCGAAAACACAGATCAGACTGCAAAAAAGTGCAGTCAGAGTCAGAGTCTTCACTGATCGCAATGATATTCTTATAGTTATTATCCTCTCCCAGGCTCGATATGTAACGTGAGTGGCTTTTAACAAGCTCACAAATACTTGAAAACATAATTCAGCACGTTATATCCGTAACCTATTGCCTTATTTCAATCAAACGGCATGTTAAGATGCATTCTATCTTGATATTCAAATTTTGCTGTGTTTGCGGGAAAGATATATCGCTATCCGTCTTAATGAACTGATGTAAACCCATGGAGTGATACATAAAATTAACCTCTGCAACATAAGCTCAAAATACTAGGACTAAATATTATTGTTAATATGCTGAGATTTAATCAAAAATGCTCTATTACATGTCCACCTGTGAGACTTTCAAACCCAGTTTAGGTCGTTACGGTAACGGAACACATTTACTTATATTAAATGTTTTGCCTCTTCTCACGCTTCTCTTCTGTTTTCGCCACCCTTTCCAACAAAACTGTGGCGATACATCAGCAATGGGTTTAAAATTATTACAGTCAGTTAGATTTTCTTTGTCATTGATTTGCAGTTCCATGGCTACTTGTGGCCCGATCAGTTTATTTTTTATAATTATTATTATACTTATTATTCTTATAAGCAATAAACTACATTTAAACCCATGATCATTCTCTCCCTCCAGCTGATTCAAGAAGGGCAGTTGTCAGTTTCTGGCGAAAGAATGTGCACTGTACTGGTTAACCGATTACGTATAAGCCTGCCCATGAACAGAGTGGACAGGTAAACTGACCGGCTCAAAAATGACCTAAAATAGTGTTGACTGGGCCGTTAAACCCCAATACAAACAAACAAAACATTTAAACCCACTGTAGTAACGGACACGTATCAATCTTGAATTGTACATGTAACTGATAATAAGTTCTGTGTCAAGGTTTTCAAGGTTTCAAATAATTAACATATGACCTACATGTAAATATATATGTTAGCGGTCCAATCCATTTACCCTCTAAACTTTCAAATTTACATTATAGCAATAGGCTAGAAACCATACTTTATATAAAGAAAAGTGCGGTTTACAAGAGAATACAGTCTTTTTCTTCCCCTCTCTGAAATATAGATTATGGACAATCGTTATAACCGTCTCGATAATGGGCGAGGATTGCGGCCGCGTAGAACTGATGTAAGCATACTACTGAAATACTTTCCACTGACCGTTCAAGGCGGTTCTTCTGTCGCTGTTTATTTTTGTAATAGTTCGTCTATGAATGTGTGTATTACGCAAACACGCCTATACAAATATATTGCCACCTTTATCGCCGATAAAATGAAAATTTTATGATGAAAAATTGTGATATTTTTTCTTATTTCTGCTCCAAATATAGATTGTGGGCACTCGTTAGAACCGCCTCATCGCGGCGGTTCTAACGAGTACCCAAAATCTATATTATAGAGCAGAAATAAGAAAAATAAGGTATCCCCCCGGAAACCCCAGTTTTTCTATATAAAAGTGGGGTTCAATGGAGTCAAAATTATATAGGCGTGTTTTCGTGATGGTATCGCATATGATTTTTGTTTTGGATAGCCAATCGGCCATTTGGGGGAAAGTAACTGTCCTTTCTGGCGTTTACATAAGGGTCTAGTTGTTTTATGTGTGTGTGCGTGTTTTTCCTTTGGTATCTCTGATTGAAGGTATTGGTTAATTGTATCGACTCCTGATAATTGCCTTTACTTCTATTTTGAAGCGGAACAAGGATTTGTTTCAGAAAGGATGCCATTTTACAGCCATGAGAAAACCATTGCGCTCATATAAATAAATATAAATATAAAATGTTACAATGAGGCCCATACGTTAGACTGGCACTCGTGCCAAATATGTTATCCATTTGAAATAAAGTTAATATTAATA